>CAUYRH010002685.1:0-65799 GCA_963574655.1 Perodicticus potto
TGAGACAGAGCCTCAAGCTGTCACCCTGGATAGAGTGCCGTGGCATCACAGCTCACAGCAACCTCCAATTCCTGGGCTCAAGCGAATCTCTTGCCTCCACCTCCCAAGTAGCTGGGACTACAGGCGCCCGCCACAACGCCCGGCCATTTTTTGGTTGCAGCCGTCATTGTTGTGTGGCGGGCCCAGGCTGGATTTGAACCCGCCAGCTCAGGTGTACGTGGCTGGCGCCCTAGCCCGTTGAGCCACAGGCGCCGAGCCTACTCAACTATTTTTTAATTAAGTCCTTAATTTAATACTGGAAATAAGAAATTTGACATATTATATATTGTGTGATAGCTATTCTCCTCTTATTTATTACAAATAGCTCAATAGATATTTTCATCCAAACATACCCTCAAAATTGGCTTTTACCAGGATTCTGCATCTCAGCAGTTAATTTCCCCATCCAGCAAGTCATACAACCAAAGTCTGAGATATTATCCTTGATATCGCCTTCTAACCACTGCCTCAAACCACTATCTGTTATGTTGTTTTGCTTTACTTTTTACTATTATTGAATCTTTCATTTTTTTAACTCTTTGCACAATTTTATTTCTTTTTTCTTTCTCTCTCTCTCTCTTTTCTTTTTTTAATTTGTCACACCAGGATAGAGTGCCATGGCATCATCATCGTTCACAGCAACCTCAAACTCTTGGGCTTGAGCAATCCTCTTGCCTTAGCCTCACAAGTAACTGGTACTACATGCACCCACAGCATTGCCTGGCTAGACTTTTTTCTATTTTTAGTAGAGACAGGATCTTGCTCTTGCTCAGGCTGGTCTCAAGCACCTAAACGCAGATGATCCACCTGCCTTGGCCTTCCAGAGTGCTAGGATAACAGGTATGAGCCATTACACCCGTCTTATAGTTTCATTTTCTTATGATCTCAAGCCTAGGTTATCAAATGGTCTACTTGTTGTCTCCTGAGCCACAACTTTAATTTATTCTCTATTGTCATCAGAGAGATCTTTGTTTCAAAAGCAAATCTGATCGTTTTTGAAAACCCAGTCCCATGACTCAAATGATCTGGCTTCTCCCTATTTCTCCTCCTCCTCTTCCTTCCTTGTGTTGTCCTGCCACATGAGCACCCTTTAAGAGTTTGTAATGCTCCAAGTCTCATGCTAGTCCCATAACGCTCAAGCTCTATTCCTGCCTAGTAACCACACTCTACTCATCCTCATTTCATTAGAGAAGCTTTCTATGACTTCTTCAAAACATAAATTCTAATATGATAGAAATTCTAATGTGGACATTAAGTGACAAAAATGAAAGTAATATTTTACTTGTATTCTTATATTTCTGCACTTCACTTTTATTCATATTACAGCTTATAAATGCTATTCGTCTATTTATAGTAGACCTCTGTAAGTGAACTACCCAAGAAACTGTAACAAACTGGTCAATATACTGACATAGTCAACATAAGGAACTAGGCTTACTATACTGATATGTATATGTGGTGTATGTCTGGTCTACGAAAATTAGGTCCACCTGAGGATGTGGTCAATGTAGGGAGATGGTCAACTATGGAGGTTCTAATGTATTTAACTAGTATATCCTTCTCTTAATAGACTATGAGATGCTTGGGCAGGGACTCTTATATTTTCTTACAATTTCAGTAAGGTACACAAAAATGGTTCAATGGAAACAAGTGTGATGACTCATGCATTAATCCTACCACTTTGGGAGGCTAAAGTGTGAGGTTGCTTGAGGACAGGAGTTCAAGATTAGCTTATGCAAGAACAAGGCCCCAGCCCTATGAATAGAAAAATTAACCAGGTGTTGTGGCAGGCACCTGTAGCCCCAACCACTTGGGAAGCTGAGCCAAGAAGATCTCTTAAGCTCAGGAGGTTGAAGTTGCTGGACTGATGGCCTTCTAGCCTGTGGCAACAGAGTAATACTATCTCAAAAAACAAAATAAAATCCTCAGCTGGGTATATTGAGAGGCACAGTTTTTTTGCTCCTTGTTGGCCTGATAAACTTGCTTTGTTCACCAAGACTGTATTAGATGTATTGAGCAAGTTTCTTTATTTCTTCTTGTTTCTTTTTATTTAAAGTGAAGCAGGAGACTAGGAGAATGCATTCCAACAGCCATTATCATTTAATGTTTCTCAAAAATTGAACTTTCT
This sequence comes from Perodicticus potto, assembly GCA_963574655.1. Taxonomy (NCBI): domain Eukaryota; kingdom Metazoa; phylum Chordata; class Mammalia; order Primates; family Lorisidae; genus Perodicticus; species Perodicticus potto. The sequence continues at coordinate 2,168 of CAUYRH010002685.1, forward strand.
TGAAAGCTCACACATGTTTTACAGGCAAGCTAAAATACTGATTTGTTTGCATTATACTATTAGAATGTCTGCATTTGATAGTGTAGATAAGCTGCAGAAGTTTTTCCAACACACGATTATACAACATAAAGCTGCAGAGTGAAGTATTCTGAAAGCCCAAAAGGAAGAAATAAACGTATTTCTATGTTATCAACTTTAAGACCTTAAAATTCCCTTCAAAATATATTTTATTTGCTTAAATTCCCACCAGAAATTAACTTTAAAACTGGGTATTTTATTATTTTTCAAAGTTCTATTTAATGTGTTATTAATGCTATTTTAATCAACAAATGATAATTTAATAATATAATATATTAATGTAATATTAAATATACTTTAATAAATATATTTATGTAGTACAGTGTGATACGTATCCATATACAATGTAGAATGATTAAATCAAGATAGTTAACATTTCCATCACCTCACTTACCCATCATTTTTTGTGGTAAGACATTTGAAATTTACTCTCAGCAATTTTGAAATATACACCATTTTATTATCACCTATGCTCACCCTGTTGTGTAACAGATATCAAAAGCTCATTTCTCTAGTATAGGTGAAACTTCGAATTCTTTGACCAATATTTTTTTAAAAAATTCTAATTGGTTCTTCATGATGAAGGGCAGAAAAATCCATCAGATGTTCAAGGGCATGTAAATCTATCAGATGTTCAAGGGCATATGACTAGGGCCTCGAATTGCTCAAAATGGACTGATTGCCCGTAGATACAAATCAGAGCACTTTCAAGAAGACAAGTTCCAAAACAGTTGTAAACAATTGTAATAAATCTGGCTGCCTGTTGTCTTCCAGCATCCTATCTGACAAACATCTCCAGCTCCAAAGAGAATAAATGAGAATCTTGAGAAAAGTAAATAGTAGAATTGTAATGATTTTATTGCACATATTGCACCGTTTGTGTTCACATGGTTAAGCAAGTGACGTCCAATAAAGAAAAGGTGATATTTATGTCAGTGATGTTATCTAAAAATTATTTAGATAATTCTTATTTCTATCAAGAATTACTTATTTAAGAATATTCACAATTATTAAATATAGCTATGAAAGTGGATTTTTTTAGTAACAAAGTATTGATAATAAAAATTATTATAACACCTAAGATACTTTGCCCTTGTGAATAAATTTGCTCATTAAATCTAGTCCCTAAATTGTTCACATTGGTAACATGGGATAAAACATAATATGGAGTGATCACATTTAGCCCCATTTCACCTGAAGGGAACTTTGTGGATAACTGTATGAAACAACAGGTTAATCCTGTCGTACTTGGAAACATAAGGAGACAAGTTTATTTCTTTTCACATTTTAGATTAAATTTGTGCCTGAGTGGACATCCAGGCGTGAGGATCAGAATTTTTCTTTCTAATTTTCCATAACTTCTCAAACTATGTCAAAATTCATTTTCAGATCCATCTAACTTACAGAAAATGTTGAGCAAATTTTTTAGCTAAAGATTTGTAGTAGATTTAATGCTTTCATTCTTGAAAGAATAAAGAAAGGAATAGTCCAATCTTTGTTGAAAAGTGAATTATTCTTCCCTTTTCCTGAATGTACATAGATAATGTGATCAAAGTTTGATTCTTCTTTGATGGCAAAGAGTTGGTCTTTATCTAAATAATCTAAATAAATGTAATAATGATTTTCAAAATGAATGACATGTATATAAAAAGTCCCTGAATATTTTCTGGGAAAATAATAAAAATAAAATAAATATAAAAGAATCCAAACATAGGGAATTGTAGCTGCTATTGTGAAGGGAGAGACATGCCCAGTCTAAAGACAATGACACATCCAACTGTTCATAAACAAAGTGCACCAGTGAAAGCAATTAGTATGGTGTCTGTGGTCCCCAGTGGCCACTTGTTTGTAACTTCAAAATTAAAGAGAAGCAATTACTTTCTCACCAAAAGAGTTGGCAACAGCCAATGAGTGTTATTAACTTATCTGAACAAAAATGTCCCAATTACAAATATCCTCAGAAACTTATTTAAAATAAATACATAAATAAACAAATGGGATCCACTTTTAGTCAGTACCCAGCAATATACAAAGGCGAATAAGCCAAAGCCAAATGATTTCACTCATGTATGAGGGTTTTCTTTGCAGTGCTATCCTTAAAAAGAAAAAAAAAAGTACATATGTGTAGATAGATAGATAGATAGATAGATAGATAGATAGATAGATAGATAGATATCTTATGCTAATGAAGCTAGAGGCCACAACTTAAGATCTTTCTTAAAATTACCTATTTACAAGTCACTACTTTGATACCACTTTAGAAAAAAAAATTACTTGTGATCATCATATGGATTCTCTCGCATTTTTTTCTAGAACAGGGTTGATCAAACTTGACATCACTGACATTTCTGGTTAGGTAAGTCTTTGTTGAGGGGAGCCATCCAGCGCTATGCAGGATGCATACCCCTGACCAGTAGATTCCCATAGCAAACTCTTCACTTTCAGTCATGAAAATCGAGAATGTCCCTAGCGTTGACAAAAGTCTTCTAGGAGCAAAGTCACCCCCAGTTGGGAAACGCTGGTCTAGAAAAAGAAGCAGTACTTTCAAGCATACAGCAACATTTGCACTTCCTGCAGCTTCCCTAGTTAATCAATATTGCCCAACTGATGTCAATCAATACTGGGCTACAGATGTATACGGCTAAAAATTCATCATTACTACAGCCTGCACATGAGGCCACATAGTCAATCAGAATTTTCTGATGACCTGTCTTTATCTCAGATTTGATAAGTTCAACTTCAGGAGCTTTTACCCAAAAATTCTTTATTTGTGTTGCTACATTTGTTTGTTGGTTGGTTTGTTTTTTAATAGGGCAGCTGTGTTCCCAAACACAGATCAGTAAATAACTTTCCTGATTTCATGGTGGGACAGATAGTTGAATCTATCCCTTCCAGAAACCAAGGCACAGCAAATAAAACAACAAGCAGAACAAAACATTAGTATGATGGCGTGCAATCCAGCTAATACCATCTCTATGCATGTTTGTTAATACATATCCGCTGGTCCTTGTTAAACCTACTATTTTATAATGACCTATAAATGGACAGTTGGACAAAAAAATGTGTAGCTAACATATACTTAGGAATCATTCTGCTGCACATATAAATGTCCTCCCTGTATTTTAGGCTATTAAAATATCATGTATTTATTTTTAGAGATTTAAGATTAGATTCTTACTTCTCAATTACCTTTCTGTGTTAGTGCCTAAGACAATTTTTGTAAAAAATTGTAACAATATCTAAGGACAAAGAGCTTGAACCCATATTTACAATATTTTCTAATTTCAAAAAATTGATTTGATAAAACAATCTATGCCTGCTGTTATATTAACAACAGGAAGAGCACAGCCAATATATAGGAAACATTTTTCTCATCATTTCTCATTATTAATGAGCTTTTGTCTGAAATAGTTCTGGTTTTAAGAGATAACATTTCCAAACACTTAGAAATGATTAAGAGCAGTTAGGGGGCTAATTCACTTCTTTCCCATCCTCCTATTCAGAAGTTATATGCTCCCTAATTTCCTCCTTCATTAGAAATCCACCTAGCTTTAATCCAAAAGAACGCCTTAAGACAATTATTTCATTAAATTTTTTTTTCATTTTTGACAGCCATGCCCAATATTCTTTTTACTTATAGAGTCTGTTAACCAAGATTACATAGTGAAAAGTACACAGTAATCACATTTAATATGGCTTAAGCTGAAAAATAGCAATATGATGTTAAACTATTTTAATTTTTAAAATAAATTAGCATAGCATAATGTGTCTTATTAAGAACATTTTAATCAAAAATACATTTATTTTTCTCAACTGACTTAGCACACTTTTATTACGAAACTTCTTATACTTATCTGATGCAAAAAATTATTATTATAATTAAAATATTGATAATTGCTGAAAGAAAAGCCTGCAGTATGAATGGAATTCTTATGCCCTCATAACAGATTTTTTAAAAAATAGAATGCTGGAGAGCATGTAAATTCAGCTTTTAAGAGAATGTAAACTTTAAAAACACAATTGTTTTAATGCTATCTTGGGCCTGGAGAAATGATTACACAAGTTCCTCTGAAATCTTCTGAAATCACAGTAATTCTTGTTTTTGTTCTTGGTTTTGGATTACTAGATGTAAATATTTGCTACCCTCCCCTGCCCTAACAATGCTCACCATCAAATGCAGACAGTTCTAGGATTTGTGAATTGCTTAATTATCTGTGTTGTAACATAAATGTGTTTAGAGAGTCCATGACTTAGAAGATCAGTAAATTAGAATATTTTCTACATATGACTCAGCAGTAAATAAAAGTCATGGCCAAAACAGAGGAAAATAAAAATAGACCTTAAAGAGATTTAAAAAGATTTAACACAAAAGCATAAACACAAAATAACATTAGTTGGCATGTGGAGAAAACCACAATGAGATGAGTTAGGACTGGTGTGCAGAATCAGGATAAAGAAATAATAATCAAAAAGTTTCGTTTTTCTTTCTTTTTTTTTTTTTTTGATGTATTATAGAGGCTAAAAAAGTAATGAATAAATATGGGGGGGGAATCCCTTTAAGTAGTAATCAGGGGGAAAATCTCACTAATTTGTTCAAGGGAGTAAAGTATAGTCACATCACAGAATATTCATTACTGAGTGTCTGCACTCAAGGGGAATGCTTGGCTCCTGGAGTTCTATAATCTCCATTAAAAAAATGTGAAGTGGGAGGATGGATAATTGGTAGGACCACACCTATGGTTCATCTTACAAGGGTATATGTTAAATCTACTAAGTGTGGAATATAAATGTCTTCACACAATAACTAAGAAAATGCAGTGAAGGCTACGTTAACCAGTTTGATGATGAAAGTATTTCAAATTGTATATAAAACCAGCACATTGTACCCCATAATTGCATCAATGTATACAGCTATGATTTATTAAAAAAAATACATTTAATTTTCTTCCATTAAGCTAATTTTATAGAAAATCAATTCACATTGACTTTAGTCAGAATATCATTAGGATACCCTTTCCTCACTCTGGGTACAGCTTTCTGCCTCCTATCCTATCTTTCTACTAAGGGCTTCTTTTCAACTGATGAAAATACCTCTCAGTGATTACCTAGCTCCTCCTTACTATCCCCGAGGATCATTCAATGAAGAAATAATACTTACTGTGCTATACTATTTACTAAAACTTTTCATGAGGATTAGTATTTCACTAAAGGAAATCTATATCCTTAGAAAGTGAACAATCTAAGCCGGGTAGGTGGCTCTTGCCTGTAATCCTAGCACTCTGGGAGGCTGAGGTGGGAGGATTGCTTGAGCTCAGAAGTCCAAGATCAGTTTGAGCAACAGCAAGACTAAACATAGGAAATTAGCCAGGTGTTTTGGTGGGAGCCTGTAGTCCCAGCTATTCAGGAGGCTGAGGTAGGAAGATCACTAGAACCCAGATGTTTTAGGTTGTAGTGAACTAGGCTGACACCGTGGCATTAAGTCTAGGGCAACAGCAAAGTAAGACTCTGTGTCCAAAAAAAAACCCCCAAAAACCAAAAATAAAACAAGAGAACAATCTGCCTTACATATTCTTGACATCCCACCCACAAGAACCAAAAGGATCTGCATAGAGAGTAACCGTTCTTCAAATATGTGTGAATTAACTGAGTAGTTGAAAAACAAATTAATAACCTAATTATATAGTGGATATATACGTATAAAATCACTTGATTTTTGTGATCACTTTTTCTAAATATATAAAAACAGTAATCAACAAAAAGTTCATGTCCATCTTTTCCCCTGGGACATGCTGTAAAAAAAATAAAAGATTAAAGGTCTATTCCAAATCTACAAGTAGGAATAAGTTTTAAAAGTGGCCAGTAATGTTCCTTATTGTTTTATTTTGTGGAAAATGTCTTAGGAGGCCCTGTATGTTTTGTCTATATTATATGAACTCATCTAATAGAAAATATGCTGAAAGTTTAATTATGTGCAATTGTAAGTAAATAATTATGCACTATTTTTCCTTGGTATTGGACAGCTAGATTTTGAAACATTTCCAATAGTTAATTCACTATTGTTAACTCAGTACGTAATCATAGCTGTTTCCTTTCTTTAAAAGCACTGGATTTAGCCAAAAAACAAAAGTTTTATTCTTTTATAAGACCAGTATAAGTATATTCAGTCATTTGAAAAAATGTTGACACTGACAGAATCCTAAATCTAAAAGGAAAATACATCAACCCCAAAAGGCTCATTATACAAAGCCTTCTCTTTCCCTGGTCCAGAAACAACAGAATTAGAAAGAAGTCAGGAAGAATAAATTAAAAGGGGGGAGGTGATTAAAAGTTAAAGTTAATAATAATTTCGGCTGGGCTACCCACTCTTTTTAAATTCTTGGCATTTATATGACTAATCTACGTAGAAAATATTGGAAAATTATTCATTCTAAGCAACTAACATCATGGAAATATTCCTCCACTTATTAAGAAGAATAAATGGGAAGAGAAGGATTAGGTTGTTCATTGGGAAATTTTTTATCTATAGATCTGATTCCAGTGATATTCTAGCCCTAACTTTTCACCTGAAATACTTAGCAAATGCTGGAGATGAAGAACAGAAAATTATGTGCATCTGGCGAACATTCTAAACAATTCTGAAATGCATAAAGTCATTAGTTATTCATTACTTACAAAAGTTGTGTTTTCCAATAATAATGTGGTGGCATTTGTTTCTATATTCAGTTTAACGACATGTCCATTCTCGCTTTTATACACCACATCTGTATCTGCAACAACAAAGACATTAACCATTGACAAACCCATTGACTAGGTAACATAATTACTGTAGCAGAGAAAATGTGCATAATAAGCAGACACACTGGAACAATCATTGTCAGCCTTCAATAACCTGAGCAGGTTTCTGTCTGCCTCACATTAATTCTTTTGAAAGAACAGGAAGCTCTCCTAACACATGGTCTGTTGTGCAACGAACACTGGGTCAGTGAAAGGGCCACTCAGATTCATGGTTTAACAAATGAAAATTAATTAAAATGTGGACAATCTGCTGCACATTCTGAGGTGGGAAAGGAAGAACAAAGGAGGTGCCTTCAGTCTGCAAAGTAAGCTATTACTGATGACTGATTTTTCACTTGCAAGAAGGGCTGCCAGTTGACCTTAAGGAGGCAGAGTTCTAAGAATCCTGGTTTTAAGCCATTTGCATGCAGAGTTATTCATCTATCAAGGCCTTCTACCACCACTTAGTTCCTCTACAGTTTCTCGAATCTTGGTGGGCGAGGGGGAGCGGTTGAGAATTTTGTCTCCCTCATTTTATTTGGCCTGTGTGATTACAAATCAAAATCTTTGAGATTGTTACTATACCATCAAATCCACTTTGTCAACTTTAGAAGAATGATGTCTTCTTTCATTGTAAATAGTTGCTTTCTTCTGGATGGTTGAATTTACATATTTTTTTAGTTAAATTTAGCCACATTTGTTAGGATATTATATCGTCTTAGGAATACCTAAGGCCAAAGATATTAACTTGAGGGAAACTGACAGTCTATGAGGATGCCAAGAAGATAAAAATATGTGTGTGTGTATATCTGGGTAAAAGGGAAGTAGTTTTCAATACTTTCTTTTTGTCAATGAAAATCTCCTTTCCGGTTTTAACAAATTCTAGGCTTGTCATGGCATTGCGGATCCCTACTCCCCTGCCCATTCCTGTGAGAAAGGCAATATAAATGGGCATTAGATCCACTATTTACATTGAATGAATTTATATAATTTGAAATCTGTCAGAACTTGAATGTCTTCACCTATAAATTTGGGAAACAAACACTGGATGGTGGGTCATGAAGATTAACTTCAATAACACAAGTGACGTTGTCAAATCCTTTGGGCAGAACAAAATTTTCTAACCCTTTCTCTCATTATTTCAATATTATTCATAGTTACACCTGGAATTTATATGAGGAGGAGGGACCAGTACTAGCCCCAATGAAGTGTCTCATTCAAAAGGTTGAGTTGAGTAGGACCCTCCTTACTATTAGAGTAGGAGGCTGAAGATAGGGTAGAGCACACATGCAATGGCTTGCTGATTGGTGCAGGCATTAAATAATCTTAAACAAAAGTGGCTGATAACTGCAGGCAAGAACCAGCTTCAACCAGCTTGTGACCTATCTCTGTCACCCTACATGAACTCTGGATAATTATAATATTATTTACATAGTCATTTTAAAATCCCTCCACCCTTGAAATCACCCTGATAGTTTCCAGGCAACTATATAAAATATGAAAGTGTGAGGGAAGGAACTTAATTCTAGGAATTACTACCCAAATTCTTAATAAAAGCCAACCATTTTGCCTTGAATATTCCTCCCCTCAATTAGGAAAACTATGAAAGACCTAAAAGGGCCTCCTCCCAGTGTAGCTGCTGTCTAATGAACCTGCCCATTCTCTTTCCTAAGAGTTTCTTTTTGCTTTTAATAAAAGCTGTCACTCAGATAGCGTGGTGCATCCTGAAACTCTTTTCCCAATGATCCCCAAGAACTTGGAAAAACCTTCACTCAGAGGCTGGTAGTACTGTTATTGCCAAGAATGGCACAGAATGGGCGGTGCCTGTGGCTCAGTGAGTAGGGCACTGGCCCCATATACAGAGGGTGGTGGGTTCAAACCCGGCCCAGCCAAACTGCAACAAAAAATAGCCAGGTGTTGTGGTAGGCACCTGTAGTCCCAGCTACTTGGGAGGCTGAGGCAAGAGAATTGCCTAAGCCTGGGAGTTCGAGGTTGCTGTGAGCTGTGTGACGCCAGGGCCCTCTACCAAGGGTGACAAAGTGAGACTCCTTCTAAAAAAAAAGAATGGCACAGAGAAGTTCAAGAGTTCTTCTTGACCTTAATCATATGGGGGCAGCGCTACATTGGAACTGTGGCCTGGGAGACAAGAAAGGACAAATGGCCTTTTAAGAAAGGAGAGTGAGACAAAGAATGGATTTCCCAGTTTCTGCCTGAGGCTGACCGTGTGGACTAAATGATGGTCCTGTATGACCTCTAATATAAGATTTTGTTATCACCTTCTGAACTTCTGCTATCAGCCATAAATAAATTGGGTCATTTTTATCATTAACTTTACCTGTTGTCCTTTCTAGTGAAACAGAACAAATAAGTTTGTGTAAATAAGAAATATTTATTTTGATTTTTTTCCAATTCTTCTCTTTCCTTTCCATCATGCATGTATGATTATGTCTCAACAGCAAACTGATCACCTGCAAGCTCATGTGGTCTGGTCTTGCCAGAGCATTTGAGCCCCTGTCTTTTTTCTCTCAATTAATACTTGTTCAAATCAAAAGTCTAGCCCTAACCTGGAGTTCTAATCCCTCTTCTCTCTCTGAAATATTTTTGATATTCTCAACTTTGAACCATTTCTTCATTTTGATAAGCATATCATTATGTGTAGATTAGCAAGAAAAGCCAAATAGCATTCCCTGACAAAATAATCCTTATAATATTTTCTCAACAAATTAAGAGAAAATGAATTTGCCTCCTTCCATAACCATAGAGATAAATATGGCAAAAGGGGATCAATAAGTGGTTCTTCTTCCCGGAGGAAGGCATGCTACAGAACCCTAAATAAGGATGAGGTGTGTGGTTTTAGAGTGAAAAAATAACTCAGAGAGCACTTTTGCTATGAATGGTGGTTTTAGTCAAGGGAAGAAGAAAGACTAGCTCACAGTGCCACAGTTTCTCAAAGTGGAAATTCCGAGTGAATAATGAGTTGTTACTGGGCGTGAAGTAATTAAGACCAGAACCAAAGTAGAAGGAAGTGGAGCTTATTTGAAAAGATAAAGACAACACTTCAAATTAAATTTTTAAAGTAAAATTTATTGGATAATTATTTGGACTTAAGAAAAATGTACAGAGTTGAGATTTGTAAACCCCTTCAGATCTGCACTCTGGCAAGTTTTACTGTTTGTTTGATCCTCAAGGTTGTATTTGCAGAAAGAAACAACCACCTTTTTCTAATTCAAGCATAATTCTCTTGCAGAGTATTTAATAAAGATTTTTGCATACATTATTTTAAAAGCTTCCAATATCTGCCTTTATGAATTCCTTTTGATATTTTTTCTTGTTCTTTTACAATTTTCTCCTCTGGGTCTCATATTTATTCTGCTTTGCTGTTTGTATTGTAATCATTAGTGGCATCTCCCAGTTTTGAAACTCCTGTTGCAAAATAAATAACAATTTGGAATTACATTTCTAAACTGTCTTATATTTCTAACCTTATATTTTATTTAATATTAGGTAATAAAATATGAGTGATTCAGATCAACGAGTAAAGTACATTAACACAGGCAGATTAAAGTGGGTTTATTTGAAACATTCTTAAAATACAGCATTATGAATATCTATCTACTACTTTGACTCAATAATCTTTTCTTCTTTTCAGCTCATTGACAGTTAAGAGCCAATTATCCTGAACACATAGTCAACTCAGTTTTTTAAAATGAAAATATATGGCAGGATAGAATCACTGCGTAGTCTATCTATCTATCGTTAAGATCCAAGGATGTATTTTCAGTCAGCCGTACCCCTAAATCATCATTACTGTCATTTCTCTCCAATTCCTTTTCCATCATTTGGTTAACAAACAGGAAAACATAGTACATCCTAGTGTAAGATCGTTCAGGTAAGTGCACCCTTATGTTTCATACTTCTTACAGAAAATGCACACAGTAAGCATTTCACATTGAAGTTTTGCTCTCAATGAGGATTGAAATTTACAACTGAGACCCTTGTGTCCATCTTCAGCATCAGGACCAGAAGCATTTCACATTCAGAAGGTTTCACTGTTTGTTCTAGAAATTTTTGTCCATGACTTTAAGGCTGTATATAAATCAGCACAAGGTATTTATTTTCTTTTCAGGAATTTGCTGGAAATCAGTTTATTGAAACTGTAAACTTCTAAAGCTGGGAAAATTACTCAACTATCACATAACTCCTTTGAGATTCTTGCCTTTATGTGTTCACCAGTCCTAAACTATTAGATTATGAAATATGCCCACTCAAACCAGATCCTCATATTGAAGAAACTGTCTTGACTGCTCAAACCCAAGTCCACATTCTATTCGTATCATCACATAACCTCTCCTTCTCAACATTCTAAGACTCTTTCAAAATGTTGTCTTCTGGTTATTCTGAGGGTCTTCTGAGAAGATGAAAGTTGACAGAGTTCATCTTCCATGTATATAAAGTCATTTTATTGTTTTTTGTTAGTGTTAATATTGATAATGCCAGAATGCATTTAATTCACATGATAATTTGCTTTTAATGTTTCGAAATTAAATCTACCTCCTTTATCTTTCTATCATCTCTCTAAATACAGAAAGAGGTTTCAAAAAGTGGGGAAAAATCTTGGTAATCCAGTTCTCTGAAGCATTTTAATTCAAACACAGTCTTAATTTAAAATAATTTATTTTTAATATGTCTAAAATAAAAATTTCATGACATTCCATATTGTTAAAAGAACCACATTCAATCCATAAACCGAGCAATTAAAAATTAAAACTGTGGCCCAGGCATGGTATCTCACACTTGTAATCCCAGCACTCTGGGAGGCTGAGGCAGGAGAATTGCCTGAGTTCATGAGTTCAAAACCAGACTGGGGTAAAGCAAGATTCTGTCTCTACTACAATACAAAAATTAGCTGGGCACTGGAGCAGGCCTCTATAGTCCCAAATACTTGGGAGACTAAGGCAGGAGGATAGTTTGAACCCAGGAGTTTGAGGTTGCTGCTGCATATTGGCTGATGCCATGGTACTCTAGCCTGGGCAACAGAGTAAGACTCTGTCTCAAAAAAAAGAAAGTTAAAACTGTGGAAAAAATAATGAAATAATTATCACAAAAATGCTCAAATAAATTTAATAAGGGTTTGTTAAATAACAGGCTAACATTTTATCCATTAGTTAAATATGCTCTTAGGCTGTGCCCTGCACAGGGAGTTCACACAGAGCAGGCCCAGCCTCCAGGCACCTGCCTTGCCAATCTGGGCTTGTGCTGTGACTATGGAGGCTCAAGCCAGGCGGCAGAGGAGCTCCAGCAGCATTGCCACCGCTACACATGGCCTGCCCTCCTTGTCTGCTGAGCCTGAGGTTGGAGACACTTAGTGTCAGTTGCCAGCTTCAGTCTGCCCACCTGGCACAGGTGGGTGGGTAGCGGAAGTACAGCCTCAGCCCCTGGCTTCTTTCCTCTTTCCTGGAGAGTAGGTGGGGCTGGAGTGGCTGAGCCTGGGAGAGTACAAACTGCCCAGCCCTCAGCTTCTCTCCCGGGTAGGTTGGGAGACCTATGGGTGTGGCCAGGGGCAGAGAGTAAGAACCAAGTTACTGCCTAGGGACAGTAAGAAGCCAAGCCCATTGGGCTCATTATCATGTAAATTAGACTTGCAAATTTCCACCCCCAAGCATTCTCCGGGAAGCTTCCAGGGAGGATGCATGTGTATTAAGGCTGTTATATAACCTTAATCTGTCAATTACCCCAAAGGCGGGAGGCAATTGCCAATCCTGTGGGAGGAGAGGGCACGGGACAAACTGGGGAGTTTGGTTGGTCTGTGTAAGACTGGGTACTGTTCGGACTTGCCGTCTCTTCTCCGCGGTAAGGGCCTGTCTTGAAACGCATTTTCCTTATGGTTTAAGTACTTTGTTCTGTAATAAATGTGTGTTAATGGTGACTGGGTTGTGTAGGCACCAGCGCTCATTCTTGAAGAACTAGGGAACACCCTCTTCCAGAGGGACCTAACAGTATCAGTGATAAATTCAGAATATTGTGCATTCACGATTGAAATTGCAGGCTCCTCAGTCGATTCTCATAAAACACTGCTTGCAATAATGTAATGTAAAATTTTCCTCACTTTTTAAAGAGCTCCAGTCTATTTTCTCCATATATTTGAGAAAACTGTGATCATCAGAAATAGCTTTATTGTTTTATCTCTCTACCTCAAGATCTCATTCCATATCCACTTGTCTTTTTCCTCAGAGTTTTGGGAAGAGGTGTTCTTTCTCCTTTGTAAACAAAATTTTGGTTTATAACCAAAGCAATGTTCTCTGAGCTCTTAGAAATCTTAGATTTCTGCTTCCATTTGTCAGCTATATTCATTTTTAAAATGAATATAGTTCTCAATAATAAAAAATAATAAGCATGTTCATTCTGGTCTTTGCTCTGTTCCTAGCTTTTACTGTTCTGCAATAAGCCCAATACACTTTTCATGTAAGAGGGCTCTGCCTCATTCTGGGTATCTGCCGTACTTGTTATTAGCCATATCTCCTGCAGAGAACCCTGGTCCTCGCTTTCCTGAAACTTTAAACTTCCAACATCACTGACCCTCAATTATAAAATCCAATATATTCTTTTTTCCCTACACTTAATCTACAACTCACTGGACTTCACAATGTGTGACAAGGGTGATGAACAGAAGAATTTTGAACTCTTTACTTGATGATGAACTATCATTTTACCCCGATAGTCTTTCTTCAAATATTGTCACATATCCTATCCTAACAACTGCTATCTACACGAAGACATCCTTCAAAGCTCAGTTCTGTTTTATTATTTTTATTTTGTTTTCAAAAAAAAATGATTGAATGAACTGAATGATTTTTTATGCTTATTTTCCTATATTGATTCTTAAAACTTTCAGCTCAAGACATGACTTTTCTCATACATCAGTTCACTATTTTCAAGTCTATGCCAGATCATCTTGTAGATACATAAAACTCAGTAAAATAAAATTAACTTCCATATTTTTGACAATATTCTGCCTCCAAATTTCATTTACATACATGTCCTCATATTCAGTGTATCTTCCTATCTCTTTGTCTCCTATATTAATATTTTTCTTTATCATCTCTGAAGAAAATCAGAAATATTTTCCCCCAAGTATGACATTTTGATATTCTGCACTAACTGAAGAAGACTCAGGGTCTCCCTGATCCCCCCCACCCCGTCCCTCTATTAATCCCCAAATCCTTAAAGTTTCTTAAGTTGCCTGGTATCTGGTAACATTTAGGAGAACAATTGTCCTTTTCTTCCCCTCCTTGGAAGACCAGAAGTGTGATGAAACCTGAGCAGACTCTTTAAGAAGATAATGTCCCTCAATTCCAAAAAGGGAACTGTAGGAGAACCTCTGTAAGTTGAGCACCCAAAGGACGGTAACAAACTGGTCAATATACAGAGGAGGGCAACATAAGGAAGCAGGCCTATTGTGCTAATACATAGTTGTGGTCATGTCTGGTCTATGAAAATTAGTCAACTTAAGTAGGTAGTCGATGTAGGGAGATGGTCAACTATGGAGGTTCTATGCATTTATCACTTAATCCTCCTTCCCTCATCCATTCATCCTCCCTTGTGATCCTCTGCTGCCCCTCCACAGAATTCTTCTTTTCCCCCTCCAATAAACCATTTTACCAGAAAGTCATAAGTTTCTGAACCCCACTTGGAAGTTAAATTCTCATTTTTGAGGTATTCTCAAATATACACATTAAATAAATTTGATAGCTTTTCTTAATCTGCTTTATTATGAGTTGATTTTTCAGTGAACCTTCTGAGGGTGAAAAGGAAGTTTTGCCTTCACCCTGACACCTTTCACCAGGATGATTGTTAAAGTGTTTTCTATGCCTCTGGTTAGTACCATTATACAATCCAATTCATTGTACCCGACACTTCTACTGTCTCATATTGTAATCAGTTCTAGGAACAAATTCTAATGTCTGCTACATATTTTAATAATCCTCTCCCTTCACTAACTACTTGACCTTTTGAGTTGCTTCCCAGAAATGATTGAATTTTCTTCAAGACAAAGAAGCAGAAATTATGAAGACCCCCTAGGCAGACTTCCTGATACCAAGGTACACTATCCCTTCAACCTTCTATAGCTCCTTCTTAATAACACCATGGCCTGCCCCAAGGCAAACAATTCCTCCTTCAAAAGCCTATCACCTCATTAATTGAAGAGACAGATTTGGGGCAGTTCTCAAACAAGATGCATTTCATATTTAAAAATTCCTTTCTTCCTGGGAAATCCTTATTGCCTTAATAATTGGGTCTTTGTTGGATGAGCAAATGGACCTAGGCAAAAATCTCCTTATGGTTGTGACAATAATATTTGCCACAAGACCCTAACAGTAAAATATAAAATTCAATATATTTCTATATTTATTATCTACCAACATCTTGCTTTAATCCAGATCATCTATTATTTACAATTCTTCAAATATCTTAAAGTTCTCTCTCACTCAGATTTTCTTATGAAAATTTTCTAATGCCCAGGTCCTATGTAGACTTTTCATGTTTTTCAAAGCATTGTTAAATTCCCAACACCATTAAAGTCCTCACCTAGTATCTCTCTCTTATGAATTACTCTATCAGTAATTTAATATTTAATCATGCAATTCCTTTTTATCTTCTTACTGGCTATTTTCATCTAGTTTTGATGTTTGTTTTAGTTTTCAACTAAAGGGGCCTTTTTTTTTTCTTGTTCCTTTGAAAACTAAAACTATCTACACCCAGACAGTTTACTGTTTACATGAACACAAGTTTACTATTTCACTGTCTGTATTTATATGACTTCAATATTTCAGGAAATTCTTTTCAGGAAAAGCAAGTTGCAAATAATTTTTTTCCCAAGAACTTTGTTACAACCCATTTACTTGAGAAATAGACTGCTCAGCTAATGCTCACGAGAGTAAATATCTCTTTTGCAGAACAATCCACAAGTCAACCAAGTGACTGTTTCCTGTTTAAGAGCTTCTCCAAAACTCTCACTTCCCTGAATTCCCAATCTAACCACATATAAAAAAAAAATTCACCAACCAATGATCAATACCACTTATTAAAAGTCTTGTCAAACTAGATCTCCCAACGTCTCCTAAACATCCTTTCTTCATTTCTCCCTACCCCTATGTTGCTCAGTGTGATGACAGCGATCTCCTTTACCAAGTCAACTAAATGATTCTTTATCATGCTCAGTAGGTTCTTTGGAGAGTATTTGGGGGGGAGCCAGTATTCTACAGTTTATAGCTTCTGCAGTATATAACATGTCACTTATCCAATAGAATATTTAAAAAATATTTTCTTCTTACAAATTTAAGTCTTTGGGCTTGGCTCCCACAGGTCAATGGTTAGGGCGCTAGCCACAGGTACCAGGAGGGATGGTGGGTTTGAATCTGGCCAGGGCCTGCTGAAACAACAAGGACAACAATAAAAATAAAATAGCCGGGCATTGTGGCAGGCACCTGTAGTCCTAGCTACTGGGAGGCTGAGGTAAGAGAATCGCTTAAGCCCCAAATTTCAGGTTACTGTGATCTGTGATGCCACAGCACTCTACCGAGGTCAACATATTTAGACTCTGTCTCATAGAAAAATAAGAAAGTTAAGTCTTTGGACTACATTTGTCCTTTTATTTCATTTTTTTTTCACCTTTATAACCTTATTTAGAAATACCTTTAGCACCACTGACAGAATAGGCTCCCCTGAGTCTCCTTCATGACTAGCCATTAACCTTGGATCTTGGTCACCCTTTACAAGCATCCTGCTGGATTGGTTAGAGAGAATCTTCTCACCTCTGGCAACTGATCAAATTCCTAATCCCTATTCTTGACATCTAAATCTACAGCTTGTGTTGAGCAATAATTTAATAAGGTCCATTTAGCAAGACTTCCCTTACCCTCGATAACTCTTAGTAATTTTTCATCCATCGACCCCTCTACTCTCCTCATTGGTTGTCAATCCAAATCCCCAGCCGCTCTTGCTATGCTTGAAGTTGAATTCAGTATCTTTCCCCTATTGCAATTGCTTTGAATAAAATCTTCCCTACTGTTTAAAAAATTGCCAGAATAATATGCAATTGCAATTGCTTTGAATAAAATCTTCCCTACTGTTTAAAAAATTGCCAGAATAATATAAACTTAGGTAATCTATTTTACCTAAGTAAAATAAAATTGTAAAAAATTAAATTAAAAAAGTTAAAAAATTAAATTTAATTAAAAAATTAATTTAAAAATTAAATTACATTTAAAAAATTAATTAAAAAATTAAATTAAAAAATTATATGTGTACATATGCATATGTATATACACATATATTTATTTACATTCGTATACTAGTGAAGGAGCCACAAACTACAGCCTTGGGCTCAAATCTGGCTCACCAATGCCTGCTTTTTATAAATAAATAATATAGCTGCCTTATTCATATGCTGTATTGTGAACTAAAATAAAATCTTAAGATTCCCCGCAATTGCCACAATGGCTGACTAACTAGACCCCCCCACCTCCCTGGCCGAGGGCATCCCCTAAACTATGTTGCTAAGTATGAAAAGGGAGATCAGATATTCCTTATCATTTTCCCCTCTCTTGTTAGAGATGTTTTTATGACTTTTTAACAGGCCTAACACTATGTAAGACATATTTTTAGGTTCTCAACATAAACAACAAACCCCTTGAGTCTGGGCTCATGTTCTGTAGTTTGTCTCTGATTAACAGACTCTTATCTTAATTCAAGCATTCTTTTTTACTGACTCCTGATCTTTTAGACAGAGCTTAACTCATTCAGTCAATTGTCAACTGAAGAATCTTTATACTCACCTATAACCTGTGGGCCCTCACTTTGAGTTGTCTCAGTGATACAGGATTCCCCCATTCAGGAATAGACAGTGACCCCCATTTTCTATGCCTCGGTGAGCTCAGAAATCAGTGTCATCACATAATCTCATCTTCAGGCACAAACAGGACCTTCCCAGGTTACATTCTCTGGGTTCAAGAAAGGTAAGGAAAAAAGGTGGCCTGATTGATATCTCACCTCTCTTCTGGGCAGTTCTTCCTGGACTAGGAAGCACACACATACCCTACTGCCTCACCTGGGGCAAGGACTACAAAGTTGTTTTCTGCCTACAGGCTTCAGGCCAAATTGTGATATGTTTTGGACATAGAGTCCCCAACGCCCTCTGCCTTCAGGATAGGAAAAGCAGTATATAAACCCCCAGAAGGCCCATATGGGACTCCCCCTCGGGTTTCCCTCCTTTGCTGTTGCCAGATATTCTATTCCTCCTCTTTCACTTATTTGTTTATCCCTTTTTTTCTTTGAATAAACTCTGTCCTTTTGCTTACTTGTGTAGTCTGTGGTTTCATTCTTCCAACCTGAAGATTAAGGACCCAAAAAAGAAATTCCAGCTCTACTGGCTTTGGGGGCTAAAGAATGCTTCCCACATATTGATTTATGAGTTTACCTGTAATTCCCATCTCTTTGAAATGTATAAAGCCAAATTATAACCCCACTACCACAAGTCTGCTTGCTCAAAGCTTCTTGGGTGTGACTCCAGGTCATGAGCCTCAAATTTAGCTTAGACTACACCTCTTTAAAGTATTTTATAGAGTATGACTTCTTTCCATTGACAGTATGTTTGCATATACGCATTTATACATAAAATGAATATATGGCTGCTTTTGTATGATAATAACAAAGTTGAGTGGTTGCAATTGAGACCATGTGGCCCAAAAATCCTAAACCATTTTCTCATAGGTTTATAAAGAAAAGAAATTTGGCAGAATCAATGTTGGACTATTAATTGATTCCCTCAATTCAGAGAATACATTTTTTTACTTACTATATTTATCAATTTTATAAAACCGTTGATCACTGCAATGTCACCAGAGATTGGGATTTTTGTTGTTGTTTGTTTTGTTTTTCTAACATAGCAAGAGAAATATGTTTGCCTTAGGATGATTCAAATTTCTGGTCACTAGGATAAAGTTAGGTATATAAAATAAAAGCATTTTTCTAAAAAGTAACCAGAAAAAAGGTCATCTTCATTTAAAAGTCATCACAATTGT
Source organism: Perodicticus potto (assembly GCA_963574655.1). Lineage (NCBI taxonomy): Eukaryota > Metazoa > Chordata > Mammalia > Primates > Lorisidae > Perodicticus > Perodicticus potto. The sequence goes on from CAUYRH010002685.1 coordinate 21,100, forward strand.
AAGTAATCATCATTAACACACAAGGAAGTGTCAATCCTATGAATGGCACTTCCTGTGATAAAGAGCCTTTTCCAGGCTAGATAATGGAGCAGTTGATAACCACTCAACTAAATGATGTTTTCCTGATTTGTAGCTAAAATGTGAATAGCAGCAATTTTCACATGATCATTTCATTCTTTAGATTATTTGCAAAAAGATCATATAAGAGGAAAGTAAAACCTCTCTCTAGAATTTTAAATGTCTCTTCCTATCAGAAGGGTTGTTTGTATAACAGTAGCTTAGGCATCAGCTTTAACCAGTTCTTAACTTTTTTTCAGTACTGGCTGTTACCAAAAAGGTTTCTTAACATCACGCTCATACTCAGCAATGTTGTTGAGTGGTCCAGTCTATTGAAAGTAGCAAGTAAAGAGAAGAAATAAGCAGATTCATGCCTTCTCTTTACTGAGCACCACATGTAAAATGTGTATGAAGGCTAGATGTATTTACATAATACCAAAGAGCTACAAGAGCTACAAGTTTACCCTGCAGTAACACTTTTTGCAAAGAACAAAGGTTTTTTAAAGTAACATCTAAACTGAATAATATAGAGGGGAAAAAAAGGCTAGACAAATATACAAATCACTCCTCTCCTTCTAATTTGTTTATATCTTATAATCATTTTCCCCTGATTCTGAAAAGATTAAACTGAGCTGATCTTAGTTTCTAAAATTGTTTTGGATAGGCAGGTTACCAGTAGTCCTATATAAGATGAGAGTTGTTAATTTTTAGCGTTTTAGTCCAGTAATACACTTAACTACATGTGCAGACACATCTGGCCTTTACCACATTATCTTGCTGATATAGGGTTGCCCTGTTCGCAGCTGGCCAGGAACTCCCATATTATCCACTTGGGAAAACAGGCCATTCCAAGACCCATGTCTGGACTGTCAAGATCAGAGAAAACCAGCCTAACGAGTATCGCATCTGGACAGCCCCTACTAGAGTGGAAAAACATACATCCTTCTGCTGCACATGTACCAGGGACTGTGATGACCACTGGGACTGTGATATCATTTGTAAATATATTCATTTGCTAATCAACATGGGCAGAATGTTTTATGTCTACTCGCTCCTGGCCACGTGCGGCCTACATTTCTAAGATCCCTTGCTGGCAGGCAGTATATGAACCTTTAGACAAAACACCCAGGGGACTTCCCACTTGGGTTCCCCACCCTCTGCTGCTAGAGACACTGTTGCCCTTCTCTCCTTCTCTATTCTTTTCTCTGTCAATAAACTCTATCTCGCTGCTTATCTGCATTGTCAGTAGGTTCATTTTTCAAATCTCCCATTAAGGACTTTTCGGCAGGGAGAAACTCCAGAAAGGCTGTGATGATTTGTTTATTGATGTGATAATGAACTATTTGTGTCCCTGACTCAAAGGTATAATTTTTATACATGTGCACATACTTTGGCAGGCTAACTTGTTACAATAGTACACAAGGACAGTGGAATCTGAGACTCCTCATTATTCACTTAAGACATATCCTCTCTCAATTTGAAACAACACCCCTTCTTTCTCTGAAGATTTTAATTTAATTTCTGCACCACTAATAAAATGGCCTCAAATTACATAGTGATATTTCATTAACTTAATTACAAATCAAATAATCCTTCATCAAACTTGTAAATTGGAAACACAGAATTAACTCAATATATCTAATTCATGCTTTGATCCTACAAAATTCACTGTCAATTTAAAGCTCTGAATTTTCCTAGTTATATATCTATCCCTACAGTCTTAATTGTTCATCACTTAGCTATCTTGAGATTTTGCTTGATTGAAGCCTTGATGGCCATCACTTGAACTTTGGTCAATTCCCATTGACTATTGACATTGTTCCACTGACAAGTATGTTTACTCTCCAATATCTATCTTTAATAAGGTTCTGTCTTTCTTATTCAGATGTAATGTTTCCCCACTGGTATTTTAGTTGAATGGACTAATGGAAGCATTATTAGTCTGGCTAATCTTAAGCAGAATTTCTTATGCTAGGGAAATGTTTTCCTAGTCATGCTTAATATTACCATACCCACACCAGTAAAAGAAAAAAGATACATGCAACAAATACAATTTTTTTTTTTTTGCTTCTTTTCTGGTTTTAAAGTAACATATATTTATTGTAGAACATTCGTATAATGCAAACATGACCAGGAAAATATCTGTGACAAGTTTAATGCGTTCACTTTTAAAACACACAGTTGCAATTACAATGCATATCATAGTTTACATCACACTTTATTGTCTGAAGATTATAGATTAGACATTATACCTTGTCATAAAAAAAAAATCTCCATTGGCTATTTCAAATGCCTGACACTCTCAAATTGCCATGATAGAAAGAAAAATAAATTGAAACACAATAAATGGAAATACAGAAGAGAAAATGTGGCAATATTTGAAATGGAGAAAAGAAGAAACACAGATATTATAGCACTGCAAAAATTGCACAGAGTAGCACTGAATAATTTTGTTGTATGACAAACTAATTCCCACATTTAGACAACAGATGCTTTGACTCTTCAAATGTGTAATGGCATACCTTTATCAATTTCTGTATATTTCAATTAAATCTCTAGAGAGTAAAACTGATCACAGCACTCCAAGTGTATAATTAAACCATAAGGTAAGATCTAATTGAATAGAAAATTGACTTAGTTGAATAAATTGGAAGTACTGCATTCATTTAAACAGACATAGCACTGAAAGAACTGACAAAAAGAATGACTAAAATTCACATATTCAAAGACAATTAGACTCTGGGGTGAAGAGCAGAAATATAAAATATGTTAAAATACTTATAAAGAAATAGTTAGGGGAGAGTTACTAACATTAAAACATTATAATTAGTTCTAAGGCTACAGTTAATAGAAATGAGCCAATAACTTTGGGGAATAGGTTGTTGTTTTTATTTGGATAAAAATCACTTCTCAAGCATTTTAAAGTTTTTACTTTTTTTTTTCTTTCTTTTCTTTCTTTTTCTCCTGCTCAGTGGCTTTTTATTTCAACTGGAGCCAGAGTCTCAATCCCAGTTTGCTCATCTTTTTCTTTTTTTCCTCTTATTGAGTCATATACACATAGATCATGAATACATTTACTCATTTGTGGGGTAAAATGTGTTGATTTTTTTTACAATTTGGAATGCTTGCATCAAACTAATTAATATAGCTTTCACCTCATTTACTCAATTATTGTGTTAAGACATTTATGTTCTATACTTGATAGGGGGGGGAGGTTTGATAGAGAGAGGGTAATCGGTGGGACCACACCTATAGGGCATATTGCAAGGGTTCAAGTCAAATCTATTTTTTTTTTCTTGAATAGTGTTAAAGTTTATGAGAACAACTCAGTTGACTAAAGAAAAATGCTGATGCGTCTAAACTTGTGTAATGAACATAATTATATTCTTTCTTGTGCCCAAGATGTAATTTATCCTACTGTAAACAGTTATTATACAAGTTAATGTTTTCACAGGAAGGTTGATCAGATAAGGAGGCACAGATAAGTCATTGTTATCATTTTCTATTTCAGGGCAGGACATAAGAGAAAAGCAAAAGATTATTTCTTTTTCAAGTATCAGAAGCTCTGATGTGAATGGGATTAACCCCCTAAAATGCTCGTATTGTGTCTGCCTTCGCACAGACATGATACCATCAGGAGCATGGATAACATTTTACCATGGTTTTCTTCCTGATGGTTCCATTCTAACAGGCTTTCCCTTCATGATCAAAAGATGAATTTAGTACCAGGAGACGCTACAGCTTCTTACTTTAAAACCTAACCCCTAAATCTGGACTCTTTTCTAGGTTTTCAGTCACAGCCTCCTTGCTCTCACTGGTCCCAGATGGTCCAGGTCCCCTTCTAGCAATGCACTAACAGGCGCAGGCCTACATCACATGCCCACTACTGCAAGAGGTAATTATGTGTTGGTTTTTAAGAAAGCCATCGTTTTCTCGATGTCAGAAAAGTATCACATTTGGCAAAGTAACACAGAGAAGAGATTTATGTGCACAGTGTGTATGCATTGATGATGGTTACTTTTACTTAAGAGGGGTGTTATTTGTAACAAAACCAAGGCCTCTTCAAAGTTACCATAAATCGGCATTTCGTCATGTAGGAAAGAACAAGAAAATTGATTAGAAATTGGTATGTGTGTAAGTGTGTGGTGGGTACTTGGTAGCAAAAAAAAAATGGCTTTGTGATAAGAAATATATTTTTGTAATTGTTAAAATTTTGAGCAGATTTTGCAGTTTATCTGGGATCCTGCCATCTACCCAAGTCATGCCGGAGAAAAATGACTTTGCCTGAAATCTCAACACTTTTGATGCCCATCGGGGAATCTGGCCAAGAGGAATGTTTACTTTTGCCAGGATGTGTAGTCAGAGACTTATTCCACTGAAAGGGGGAAAACGTGTTGGCAGCAGAGCAGTCTGAGACTGCTGAGTGCATACAGAGATACATGCCCTGGAAAAAACGCAAATCTCCATTAAAGTTTGGAGTTTCCTGTTGAGTTGTTCATAGTTATCGGATTGGCCGAGGAACAGACTGAATGTAAAAGTGGGTTCACCCACTAACGTTAAACTCTAAACATAATATTTAACATTAATCACCTAAATTTAGAACACAAATATAATAAGCACACTCTTATATTTCCGTGGTTATTTTTCTCAAAATAGTGACCCCATCTCATTTGTGATCAGGAAAGATACCACAGGCAAGTCCAAAGTCCACCTGCTCCATGAATCCTGATGAATTCTCCCCCAAACAATATAAATTTTACATATCAGTGAAAGAAAAGAGATGAAATATGACTCTTCTACTTCCAAATATTTAATTTTGAGATTGGTTATGTTACTTATCTATAATTTATTGTCATCTAAAATATAATTTAAAGGTCTCAAATAAGTTGTTTTAGTATCAAATGCTATCATGCATTCAAAAAATGCTTTCAAGAAGGTACTTTATGAACCTAACAGAGTCATTACTAAATCATAATTAAGGATAGTTGAGCAAAGTTTTGGTTATGTTATGACATAAAGGATGTTCCCTACTACTGTGAACGTGGCCTCAACTGGCCCACAATAGTCTGCCGAGGGGAGCATCAGTATAATGGTGCTCCATTTGCTCTTTGGGTGAACACATTGATGATGGAATTACCAGGGGCAGATATGAAGAATGCAGGTGCTTACATCCTTTCGAACAAATATCTCCACACTATCATTTAACTTAGACACAGTCAGTGGCTTACATTTCTTATTTTTCTAAAAGTTACTCTGGGTTCTCTTCATTTCATCATTCTTGATCATCTTTCTAAATATGTTTGTTCTAAGACTCCACGTCATATTCAATTCCACCTGTTTGCACTGATAGCAGCTTGCTCACCTTCATGCAAGAGCTAAAGGTCTGGCTCTAACAAAACACAAGAGTTAAACTGTCACTTTGCTTTAATTCTCCAAGTTTAAAGTGGGTTAAAGAATCATAGAGAACAGATGTCTCTTCTTCAACATTTTATTTCACTGTTTTTTCCTCCAATAATTTTTTAGAAAACATGATATGAGATTCTTTGCACTGAACATTATGTCTCTGCTTCAATAAGATGAGCCTTTCTATTCCTCTTTCTAATGCGCCACTTACTGTACACATCATTAAGCAGATAACAGCCACAATCTGCAGATTCTACCTCACTTCACCTGCATTTTAACTTCACAACATTTGCTCTAGGGCACAGCTGGAAGCAGGAATATGATAAGAGAGTAGATAACTGTCTTCATATACTGATATAATATAAAAAATAAGCACTATTTTTATTCTTATCAAAGCATTCTAATAAACAAGTAACACTATAATGCACACATTTTTCTCAAACTCAATCAACTGTTTAAGTATTTATTGTAGCATCTCCCTAGAAAATGTGCAGAGAAAAGAAAAAGGCATCTAAAATCTGGGTAGTAAGATAGTGGCATATTAAAGAAAAAGTGGCCATTTAGTAACACCTACAATGGGAAAGACTTTTCGTTAGGCATTTTATTAGAAAGACATTTCGTTAGATTTGTACTTACCTAATTTAATTCTCACAATAATGACCCTTTTTACATAAAAAAAATACTGAACCTTGGAAAACTTAATTAACTGGGCAAACATGGTACAATTAAGAGAATAGTAGAGCCAGAATTCTTATGGGAGACAAATTGGTAAATACAATTTGGCAGTAAAATGTTGAAATAGCTGCTCCAGGAAACATGCGGCCATAGGGTCACTACCCCCTTCTAGCACACACCCAACCTGGTCTGACCCGTTTCACAGAGGTGGTAATTAAAGGGGGATCTTCTGACATTACTTAAAGTATCAATATTTATTTGTTCCATTATGAGAAATAACTGAGTTCTGAACATAGCAAATTCAAGAGCATATGTCTCCTGTGTCTTCTCTAGGAAGCCACTATTACTTCTTTCAGCCTTGACAGTCATCAGTGAGCAGAATATTGTAAGAAATCATGGCAGCTGCACAACAGCTTCTGGCTACGGAGACTGGTGCAGACCCACCTCTGAAGCTCAGCCAGGATGAGAGGACGACCTCCAAAGAGCTTAAAGAACATCATAGTGTTTGACCAAATTTGATCAAGTTCTCCTGGTTTTCTATGAGACCCCCATTATCACAACAAATATTTATATAGTATGTGTTTTTATTTGAAAAGTAATTGTGTGCCATTTTCCCCCAATTCTTTTATCATAGTAAAATAACATAAAATTTACCATCTTCACCATGTTAAGTGTATAATTCAGTGGTATTAAGTACATTCATGTTGTTAGGAAACCATTTCCAGCATCCATCTTCAGAACTCCTTTCATCTTTCCAAACTGAAAATAGTTGCCCATTAAAAATAACGTCCCAGCCAATGTAATCAGGCAAGAGGAGGACAGAAAAGAGCATCTAAATGGGGGCAGAGGAGGTCAAACTCTTGCTCTTTGCTTATGATGTGATCTTATTCTTAGAAAACCCCAGAGACTCAGCCACGAAACTCCTGAAAGTGATCGGGAAATACAGTTATGTTTCAGGCTACAAAATCATTGTCCACAAATAGGTAGGCTTTGGATATGCCAATAATAGCCAAGTTGAGAAGCAAATCAAGAACACTATTCCCTTCACAGCTTCAAAGAAAAATGAAATACCTAGGAATATACCTAATAAAAGAAGTGATGGATCTTTACAAAAAGAATTATGAACCCCTAAGAAAAGAAATAGCAGAGGATGTTAACAAATGGAAAAACATATCATGCTCTTGGCTGTGAAGAATCAACATCATTAAAATATCTATGCTACCCAAAGCAATCTACAGATTCCATGCCATGCCCATTAAAATATCAACATCATACTTTGAAGGACTGGACAAAACAGTACTATGTTTTGTATGGAACCAGAAAAAACCTCATATAGCTAAGGCTATTCTTAGTAATAAAAACAAAGCCAGAGGCATCACCCTACCAGATTTCAGTCTATATTACAAGTCCACAATAATCAAAACTGCATGATATTGGCGCAAAAATAGAGACACAGACATATGAAATAGAATACAAAACCAAGAGATGAGTCAGTCTCTACTTGCCATCTGATCTTTGATAACCAAACAAAAGCATACAGGGGGTAAAAGAATCCCTATTCAACACATGGTGCTGGGGATAACCACATGTAAAAGACTGAAACTGGACCCATACATTTCATCACTTACAAAAATTGAATCAAGATGAATAATAGATCTATTTTTTTTTTTTTTTTTAGACAGAGCCTCAAGCTGTCACCCTGGATAGAGTGCTGTGGCATCACAACTCACAGCAACCTACAACTCCTGGGCTCAAGCGAGTCTCCTGCCTCTGCCTCCCAAGTAGCTGGGACTACAGGCACCCGCCACAACGCCCGGCCATTTTTTGGTTGCAGCCATTATTGTTGTTTGGCGGGCCCGGGCTGGATTCGAACCCACCAGCTCAAGTGTACGTGGCTGGCGCCTTAGCCCGTTGAGCCACAGGCACCAAGCCTGAATAATAGATCTAAATCTAAGATATAAAACAATAAAAATCCTTGAAGAAAGTGTGGGAAAAACACTTGATGATGTTGGACTGGGGAAAGATTTTATGACAAAGACTTCAGCTGCCATTGCAACAACAATTAACAAATGGGACTTAGTTAAGCTGAACAGCTTCTGGACAGCTAAGAACACAACAAATAAAGCAAAAAGACAACCTTCAGAATGGGAAAAGATACTTTCAGGGTATGAACCCAACAAAGGGTTAATAACTAGAATTTACAGAGAGCTCAAATTAATAAACAAAAAAAGAGCAAACAATATCATCTACCTGGGCAAGAGATGTGGAACTTTCTTAATAAAGACAGAAGAAGGGCTAACAAACATTTGAAAAGATGTTCACTGACCCTGATCATTAGAGAAAAGCAATTAAAAACCACCCTGAGATATCACCTAACCCCAGTGAGAATAGCCCACATCACAAAGTCTCAAAGCTGCAGATGCTGGCTTGGATGTAGACAGAAGGTAACATTTTTGCATTGCTGGTGGGACTGCAAACTAATGTAACCTTTTTGGAAGAAAGTATGAAGAATCCTCACAGAACTCAAATTAAACCTCCCATTTGATCCCGCAATTCCATTACTAGGCATCTACCCAGAAGAAAATAAAATCCTTTTATCATAAGGACATTTGCACTAGGTGTGTTATCGCAGCTCAATTTACAATCATCAAAATGTGGAAGCAACCTAAATCCTCACTGTGGAGACTGAACACTAGGCTTATTAAAAGCAGTCACCAAATCTTGAAGAAGGAGCTGGGAGTGAGACAATCTCCTAACTGGATGCCCTCCTGTGTTAATGAGATAAGATCAGTAATTTGTTAGCAAACAAGTGTTATACTTTGTAACATTCATAGAGCAACAGGATGGGAGTTGAGACCAGGCGGAAAGAACACTTAGCAACCATTAAACATATGATCCTAGCACCTGGGCCCCCACTTCTGTAGTCTGGGGCTTCCATACAAGGCCAAGAGAGAGGTTTCTCAGGGCTCTCACAGAACAGATGGGAAACCCACCTGTTGCAGGCATGTACCTTCAATCCGTGTCCTGACTGTTTTTATTCACGTGGTGACAGGGTCCCACAGCAGGCACCAATGCCTTGCCAATCCAGGCATAGATTAACAAGCTGTGGTATATGTATACCATGGAATACTTGTATTAACCTGATGAAGTTGGAAGTTACATTCTTCTTAGTAAAGTATCCCAAGAATGGAAAAGCAAGAATCTAATGTACTCAATTCAAATATGAAGCCAGTAGATGATTTAGCCCACATCACAAAGTCTCATACCCCTATAAATGAAAAACTCAAATCAATTCGAGGTGGGGGGCAGGGGAGTGAGGGAGTGGGGAAAGGGACAGAGTGAGGGGTTTGGGAGGTAACGGTGTATGGCACACCTCTTGGGGGCGAGACACAACTATAAGAGGGACTTTACCTAATAAATGCAAGCAGGGTAAGCTAATTCTTTGTATCCTCCTTGAACCTGAAATAATAATAAAAAAGAAAGAAACAACTCTCCATTCCCTTCTGTTAGTATCTGGAAATTATCATTTTACTTCTTGTAAATGATTTTGCTTATGATTTTGACTATTCTAATTATCTCATAAAAGTGAAGTCATACCACGTTTGTCTTTTTGTGACTGGTTTATATCATTTAGCATAATGTGCTCAAGGATCATTTATGGTGTGGTATGTGTCAGCATCTCCTTCCTTTTTAAGCTGAGTAATATTTCATTGTATTTATATCCCACATTTTGCTTTTCTATTCATCCATCTGTGGGCACTTGGGTTGTTTTCGTCCATGTTTTGGCTACTGTGAATAATGCTGATATTAATATGGGTACCAAAACATTCCTTCCAGGCTTTGCTTTTAATTCATTTGGGCATATATCAAGAAGAGGAATTTTGGGGTAATATGGTAATTCTACATTTAGTTTTGTAAGGAACTCCTACACTGTTTCCACTATTTTATATTTCCAATAGCACTGTAAAAGAGGTCCACTTTTTCTACAACCTCAAACACATGTGTTTTCTGTATTTTTGATAGTAGCCATCCTAAACGGTGTGAAGTGGCATAAAACTGTGGTTTTGATTTGCATTTCCCTAATTATTAGTGATGTTGAGCATCTCTTTATGTCATTATTGGCCATTTGTACATTTTATTTGGAAAAATATCTATTTAAGTCCTTTGCTCATTCATTTATCAGGTTGTTTGGTGTTTTGCCATTGTTGCTGAATTCTTTATTCTGGATATTAATCCTTTATCAAGTATTTCCCCCCAATCTGTGATTTGCCTTACTCTTCTGTTAATAGTGTCTTTTGATGGATAATTATAAACATTTTTCATGAGTAAAATTTGTCTATTTGTCTATTATTTGCTGTCATGCCTTTGGTGTCATACACAAGAAATGTTATTGCCAAATCCAACGTCTTGAGGCTTTTGTCTATGTTTTCTTATAAGAGCTGTAACGTTTTGAATTAGTTTTAGTACCTGATGTAAGGTAAGGGTCCAACTCCAGTCTATCACATGATATATCCAGTTTTCCCCATACCATGTGCTGAAAATACTGTCCTTTCTTCATAGAGGTCTTAGCACTCTTGATGAAAATCATTCAGCCATATATTCAAGAGTTTATTTTAGAGCTCTTTAATCCTTTCCATTGGATTATATGTTTGTCTCTATGCCAGTATCACACTATTTTGATTATAATAGCTTTGTAGAAAATTTTGAAATCAAGAAGTGGAATTATCCATGTTTGCTGTTCTTTATTCAAGATTGCATTGGCTATTTGGGGTTCTAGGAGATTCCATATGAATTTTAGGATGGGTTTGTCTATTTATGCAGAAAACATTATTGGGATTTTGATAGGGATTACATTAAACTGAGTATGGTTTTGGACATTTTTAACATCTTTAACAGTATTATGTGTCTCAATCTCATGTATGTGTCTTTCCATTTACTCTTTTCTTTAATTTCTTTACAAATATTCTCTGTAGTTTTCAATGTGTAAGACTTACGTCCTTCATTAATTCTTAAGTATTTTCTTCTTTTTGATTCTATTATAATGGAAATGTTTTCTTTATTTCCTTTTTTGGACTGTTCATCATTAGTATATCAAAATGCAATGGATTTTTGCATGCTGACTTTATATCTTGCCACTTTTCTTACTTTTTAAAATTACTCTAACAAACTTTTGTGAAATCGCTAGTATTTTCTCTATATAAGACCATATCCTCTGTGAAAAGAAATAATTATACATCTTTCCTTCTAATTCGAATGGTTTTTATTTCTTTTTCTTGACACAATTTCTCGGCTAGAAATTCTCAGATGTTCATGGTATATAATCTCATGGTGCTTAATTCAGTTTGCAAGTATTTTCTTGAGAATTTTGTGGTAATGTCTACAATTCATATCAGTCTATATTTTTTTCTTTGTATAGTGTCTTTACTGGCTTTATAATCAGAGTAATGCTGGCCTCATAGAATTAGTAAGTGTTCCCGTTTTTCCAAACTTTTGAATGTTTGAAAAGGATTGGTGTTGGTTCTTTTTAAGTGGTAGAATTCATCAGTGAAGCCAGCAGGTCTGGGAATTTTGTTTACTAGAAGTTTTTTTTTAAAACACTGATTCAATTGCTTTACAGGTTATCAAGTCATTTTGATATTAGTTCTTTGTGATTTAGTCCTAGTAAGCTTTACATTTCTAGGAATGTGTTCATTTCATCTAGTTTACATAAATTGTTACCATTTGTTGGAATACATTTGTTCCTTGTAATGTCTTACGTTTCTTTTTATATTTGTAGAATCGGTAGTAATGTTCAAACTTTCATGTTTGATTTTAGTAATTTGAGTCTTCTCGCTTTTTTCTTAGTCTATCTATAGGTTTTTCAATTTTGTTGACTATTTTTGAAGGACCAATTTTTGGTTTTGTTGATTTTCTTACTGTCCTGTTCTCTATTTTATCTTTTCTCTAATCTTAATTATGTATGTACTTCCAGCTGCTAGCTTTGGTTTTTGTTTGTTTACAGGGGTTGTGTTTGTCTCTTTTCTTTTGTTTTGTTGTGGTTTTGGAGATAGAGTCTCACTTTGTTGCCCAGGCTAGATAGAGTTCAGAGTGAGATCAAAGCTCACTGCAACCTCAAACTCCTGGGCTCAAGTTATCCTCCTGCCACACTATCCTGAGTAGCTGGGACTATAGGTTCACACCACAGTGGATGGCTATTCTTTCTTTCTTTTTTTGTTTTTTAGTAGAGACAGAGTCTTGCTCTTGCCCAGACTGGTCTTAAAATCCTAAGCTCCTTGAGGGAGAGAGGGAAGGAGGGTAGGAGGTGGGTCAATAGAGGGAGGGTTAGTAGGGGGACCACACGTATGGAGCATATTGCAAGTACAAGTTGAATCTATCAGGTGTAGAACAGAAATGCCTTAATGCTGTAGTTGGGTAAATGAGGTAAAGGCTATGTTGATTAGTAAGATGTAAGCACTCCAATTTGTACAAATAATTAACACATTGAATCCCATAATGCCATAAATGTATTCATGATCTATGTACAAATGACTTAATAAAAAAAAGAAAAGAAAGAAACCTGCAAAAAAAAAAAAAAAAATCCTGCACTCAAAGGATCCTCCCGCCTCCACCTCCCAGAATGCTAGAATTACAAACATGAGCCATCACTGTTGGCTTTTTAGTTTGTTTTTCTAGTTACTTAAGTTGTAAAATTAGGTTGTTGATTTGAGATATTTATTCTGTTTTAATGTAAGCATTTATAAGCATAAATTTCCCCTTTAGCACAGCGTTTGTAGTACCCGTACATTTGATATCTTGTTTTTAAGTTTCCATTCTACTACACTTTTTAATTCCTGTTGGGATTTCATCTTTTTTCCATACCTGATTAAGTTTGTATTGTTTAATTTATATTAATTAGTAAATTTTCCAGTTTTACTTCTATTATTGATTTCTAACTTCATTTCACTGTGGTCAGAGAAGATACTGGGTATAATTTCTAACTTTTAAAATCTACTGGGAATGAATTTGTGACCTAACATATGGTCTATCCCGGAAAATGTCCCATGCACTTGATGTGGATAGTGTTATACAAGGTCAGACAATAGAGTTGACAAACTCATCCTAGAAAAAATGCTACATTAACTCATTGCTGAATAACATGTATCACTATAGTCACCTTCAAGGTTCTCCCCCTGAAGTGGAGGCCAGCATCTAGTCCACTCTTCAAAGCAATTTTGGAAATCTTTTTCTGGAATGGCCATCAGAGCTGTTGTATGAAGTCTGACAATTAAGTCTGTGTACTTGACCTAGAAAAATTGCTACATAGCTCCCTGCTGAATATTACCATGGTCACCAGAGAATGAAAGGGAATACTTCAAAGGTGAGCATAGATCTAGTTGATTTATTGCTCTGCACAAGTCCCATATTTTCTTACTTATAATCTATTTGGCTGTTCTGTCAAGTACGGAGAGTTGAAGTCTTTAACTGCTATTGTACAAATGTTTATTTTCCCATTCAATTTCATTAATTTTTGCTTTATGTATTTTGATGATCTCTTATTAGGCACATAAATGTTTGTAATTGTTACAACTTTTTGCTCTATTAAAACTTTTATCATATCAATATAAAACGTTCTTATATGTCTCTTTTAAACTTTTAAAGTTAAAATTCATTTTATCTGATATTAATGCATACATGTAGCCACTCTGCTCTCCTTTGATTATCATTCTCAAGTAATATATTTTTCCATCCTTTCATTTTTAACCTATTTATATCTTTGACTCTAAAGTGATATTCTTAAAAACAACATATAGTTGAATCATATTTTTTATATACTTTGCAACGTTTGTCTTTTGAATAGACAGTATAGTCAATTTGCATTTAAAGAAATTACTGATAAAGAGAAACATTGTCATTTTACTATTTGATTTCTATCTGCCCTAGGTTTGTGTGTATATTCTATAGCGATTTTACTTGTAGTTACCCTGGGGAAAAGCTTTAACATCCAAAAGTTATAGTACTCTAATTTGAACTTATACCATTTTAACTCATGGTATATATCAATAAGTGCTTTTTAAAGGTTCATCTCCATCTCTTTCATTTGATAATGTCACAAAATTACACATTTATCACACACTACAAAAATTTATAGATCTTTAAAAATTTTATTCTCATAAATTACATAGAAAATCGAATGTGATGTTAAAAAAGGTTACAGTAATATCAGCTATTAGACCAATTTAAAAAATGTATTAGTCTTTTAGATTACATAGAAATCCAAATAGAGTTGTACACCATTGTTACAATAATACTAACTTTTTAAATTGTGTCCTTTCATTTCAACCTACAGAACTTTTTCTAGCATTTTATTTTAGACAGAGTCATACTCTGTTGCCCTAGGCTAGAATGCCATGGGGTCAGCCTAGCTCACAGCAACCTAAAATTCCTGGGTTTAAGTGATCATCTTTCAAGTACCCAGGGCTACCACAGCACCCAGATAATTTTTCTGTTTTTAGAAGAAATGCTCAGGCTGGTCTTGACCTCCTGAGTTCAAGCAATCCTCCCACCTTGGCCTCCCAGGATTACAAGTGTGAGACAGTTTGTGCTGTCATTCTCTACCATTTCTTGAGGGCCAAATCTATTAGAAAAAGAAAAAACAAAAACAAACAAAAAAAACACCTTCATGGTTTTTGTAAAATTAGAAACATCTAATCTCGCCTTCACTTTTGAAGGACAATTTTGTTGGCTACTGAGGGAAGCCCACTACTGTGAGATGGAGCCCAAGGTGGACCCTCTTTGCAGTACTTGGGTTTCAATTTGTAGGCAGAAGGCTGTTTCTCAGAGATTGTTTCTGGGAGATTGGCCAGGCGAGTCTCAACAAATCTGCCAAAAACAGGCTTTCCTGCCTTAGCAGGCTGAACTCCACCCGAACTCTGCCCCAAAGGGGCTTTCCCACCTCAACAGGATGTCTAAGCAGATAGATTGTAAAGGAAGCTGCCTTTCACCTGAGGTCCAGGGCCCCTTCCAGGTTTATCTGAATAATCCTGTCTTGATGTTTGAAGCCACACTCTGTGTCCATTCTCTCCTTACAGACACAATCAGTATTCCTACTTTTCCTTCTCCTTCCATTTATTTATTTCACTTTGAATATATCAGTTCAACGTTTCTGCTGCAAAATGTGCTGGTAATCTTATTGAAAATCCTTTGTGTGATTCCTTTCCCTCCTGCTGCTTTCTTATTCTGTTTTTGGCTTTCAACAGTTTGACTATAAAGTGTCATGGTGTGAATCTCTCTGAATATTCTAGTTGGATTTAATTGAGCTTGTTGACTGTTTTATTCATGCTTTTTTCAAATATGAGAAGCTTTTGGCCATTATTTCTTCAGATATGGTCTGGGCCCATTTCTCTCTCTCTGTTCCTTTGTGACTGCCGTGATGTGAATGTTGGTCTGGCTGACAGTATCCCATGGGTCTTTAGACTCTGTTACTCTTCTGGTACCTTTTTAATTTCTATTCATCTGATCTGTTAATTTTTTATCTTCCAGCTTTCTGATTCATTTTTCTGCTTGCACAAGTATGCCTTTGAATTGTCCTAGTAAGTTTTTCCATTCAGTTATTGTACTATAAAACTCTAGAATTTCTTCTTGGTTTCTTATTAAGTTTTATATCTCTTGACTAATACTTATGTTTGTTCATACATTATCTTATTGACATTATCTACATTTTCTTTCAGTCTTTGAGCATCTTTAAGACCACTGTTTTGACGTCTTTGACTAATAGACCTGCCATTAAATGTTTGCTAAGAACAGTATGTTGGTGTACTTTTCTCCTTTGAATGAATCATTTTCCTGTTTTTTGATATGCCTTGTGATTTTGTTATTGTTGTTGCTGTTGTCATTGAAAACTGGACATTTGAATCCAATAATGTAGTACCTCTGAAAATTAGACTCCCCCTTTCCTGAGGTTTTCTTTGTGTGTGTATGTGTATGTGTGTGTGTTTTCTTTGTTTTGTATTTTCCTGTAGGTTGACCCTGTGCTGAGAAACAGTATGAAGTATAAACTGAAGTCTTTTCTGGTCTTTTTTGGTCCTGTACCTTTCTCTGAGAATGCATTGTGACACTCTAATTTTTCTGTTTATGCCAGATGTATTTTTTTTAATGTTGTTGTCTTTAATATTTGATCTCCAGAGTGGTCACACACACACACACACACAAACCTAGAAAACTATAGGAGAGTGGGGAGTAGGGCAGAAGGGTGCTGGCCCTTGACGTCCCCTGTAAGTCACTTCAATCAAAGAGGGAGGCATTTGCAACTCTGTAAATGGTAAAATCTTAACAGCCACTGCCTCTTTGTCTTCACCTCTATTTTTCAAAACATAAGGAAGCAATCTCAGAGCACAGATCCCTGATATTTAGAGTATATAGACTTTTGGTCTACCTTGGACCCTCCATGAACACAAGCACAGCTGCCTGCCACAGGGCTGGGACCTGGGGATAGGGACTTGCTATTGTGCTAAGAGCTGCAATTGACTATATTAACCACAGTTTACCATTCAAACCTTCACATTAGGAATTGCCATCCTTCAATCGACTCAAGAATTCCAAAATACTTACAGTAAACACAGCCTGCCAATGCAATTTTTGTCTAGGTAAAGAGACGGATTCCTGCAGCTTCCTAATCTGCCACCCTCCTAGAATCCTCTCTCATGCCTTTATGACTTAAATTGTAATACAACTTATTTTAGAAATTACAGAAAATATTTTTTAAAAGGGAAATTAGCACTATATTTGAAGACAATGGCATTAGGACTCTCATTATGTTAAACATTTAGTATAACATTGTATGAATTTTTGTATACTGATTTTGCCTCAAGTGATAGAAAAGATCATTCTAGATTATTAAATACTATTTAAATTATTCATAATGAGTAAAATAAGTATGTAACAGACATAGAAACTTTTAAATTTTTATTAGTTTATGGTTGATTGACAATAATATTTTATTATAATAGAAATAGGTTCTGATGATTTCACTAAATATTTTTAATAATCAATACTTTGCCTTTAGATAGAGACATAAATCTTTACAGAAGTATAATTTCATGACACTTGTAATTTTGGGTGGAAATTTTTGATTATTTATAAAGTTAGTATTTATAGTTTGGTGATTATGCTTAATATTTCCTGTGAAACTCTGTTGTTAATGCCATACTGTAAAGTGGGGGTAGGAAGAGGTTCTGGGAGTTCACAGTCTGTAATCCATAGATTTTTTTAGATGTACATATTACAATGTAGGCTAAGTGTAAAAGAACATAGAAATGTCATATTTATCTACATATTACAGCTCCCTCTCAGTAAAGGCCTCCATTCCTCCCTTGCCAAGGTACTGGGGAGCCTCTTGTTGAATCTTCCTTACATTTGGAAAAAGCAACAGTGGCCCTCAGATTGGCCAATAACTCCCAGCATAACAAAAATAGCACAATTACTTTCCTTCCAAATACCCATCAGAATCCCATTCCTTCAGGGTAAGAAATCTTCAACAATCTGTAACTGAAACCAATTTATGGAGAGGAGAGAAGATACGATGTATCGCAATATGTGCTAAAAGGATGCTTGT
Organism: Perodicticus potto; assembly: GCA_963574655.1. Taxonomy (NCBI): domain Eukaryota; kingdom Metazoa; phylum Chordata; class Mammalia; order Primates; family Lorisidae; genus Perodicticus; species Perodicticus potto. The sequence goes on from CAUYRH010002685.1 coordinate 38,825, forward strand.
CACATGTCACTTCTGCCACCGCTTGTCAGGACCTGGACTGGCCAGGTCTCTGGCCGGCTTAACTAGGTTCCCGACGCAGACTGCTAAGTTACTTTGCTCAGGTACAGTTTCTGTTAGGTGCCTGAGGGCTATCTACTTTAGCTGGAGAGAGAGAGAGTCTTAGAGTAAAGCAGTCCTCTGAGAATAGATAGATCTTAGTCTTTAGCAGAGCTTGGTAATCTCCAGCAGAGAGACGCCATGCTGGTGTTCTGTAGGCAGGAGAGGAGACAGAGTCAGAGTAAGCGGGTCTGTGATACAATGTGCATGCTCCTTGAGCGCCTTCTTCTCCATCCTAATATATGGTTAATCTCATGCCTCTCAACACCACAGGTGTAGAGACTGCCAATTCTCCACTGCTCTCATCTCGCAAGCTCTCATGCTTGTTAAGAGAGCTAAATCCCTCTCCATGCCCTTTCCACCCAGGTGTTCCATTATTGAGCTATATAGGTATTTCTTATAACTCTCACTCCTAGCCATAGGCTATATGGGCTGCAACAGATGCTAACACAGACTTCACTAAAATATCCCAGGTAAAAAGTAAGGAGATTATTACACAAAACCAACATATTTGCTTGGTTATATTAACTGATGTTCTATTCAGATCTTTTACCAAGATGGAATGTTTCACATAAACTCAGTTGTGATTTCTTTCATCTGCTTTTTTTTTCGTTTTTAGTGGAGGGGAGATTTATTAACAACTCATAGAAATGATGGCACACTATTCTTGGGACACATCGCCAAGTGTAATTTGTGTTTGTGAAAATAGTTGTGTCAGCTCCTAGAGGACAACCGATGTTTAGGAACTACATTTTTATAAACCAGATTAAACCACTGCCTATGGAAGATGTCACTGTGTTCAAGGGTTGGGATCAAGATTTGGCTAATTTTTATTCTTTCACAATTTCTGTGGCTGAATTTCTAAGAAGCTCAAGTCCATGTGGTCGCTCATGTCTTTTAATTCCTACTTGTGTGGATTGAACTCATGAGAGCCTGGCTGAAAGGCCAGAGGACTCTTATGTGTCCTCCACTTCTAGTCTCACATGAACGTTTTCTTTGCTTTTGTTTTTATAAAAGTCTGATGTTACAATTTGGACTTTGAGAAGTCTTCACCCAAAACTTGAGAAAAATCTAAGTATCTTCTTGCAATTTAAGAAATATTTTTCTCTTGTGGATATGGATATACAGTGAATAACAAAATCATGTGTTTGCAATTCGAATTGCCCTTGCATGATGCTTTACCTGAGTTCACCAGGTATAGCAATTGGTGAATAATGACAGGATATCATTATCTCTAAGTACTCTATATCCTGACTCTACTCTTAAAAGAACCAAAATTACTAGACTTTATTAAGCCTGTAATCCAATAGTAAGGTACTATCTCTCTTTCTTCCACAGTAGTTTTAGGAGGGAGTCAATGAGAAAACAGTTTCCAACAATTGCTAAATAATGCACTTACACACCTAGACCTCTGTGTACAGAATACTACAGGAAAACATTTTTTTTCCTTGTCACAAAGCCAGTAACCTAAAACAACATAAATAGTCAATATAGGTTGGTAAAATCTTGAAAATTTAAGTAGTCATAAACTTAGCTGACTTCTGGAATATTACATAAAATAGCAGCCTTTGCCCACCCACATACTTTCCATGGCAGTCAGCCAGATAGAGGCTTAGGAAGACTGAAAACTCATCCCGAAGCCACTGAGGCTTATTCCTGCCCATTCTGAAAAACTGACTGATATTGGTAATTGTTATAAAAAGTTTACCCCATGAGTCTCACAGGCTGCCAAGAATGTAATTGGGCTGAAATGGAATGCTGGTATAAAGTTTGCATCTGGTTCTGAGTCAAGGAGCCCTCACTCTTTGACTAGCATCAAGGGAATCTTCTCACATTTAGGGAAAACAGATGGAATCATTTGACTATAATAGAGTTCATTTTAAGGAACTGTCCTAGCTTGTCCCAATTGATAGCAAGTTGGATACGTTTTCAGATAAATAATGAACAGCAGTAGGAGTTGAGTTACTAGCCCTGGCTCAAATAAATCAAATGAGATAGTATTAATTAGACATCTGGTATGCGCAAGGCATGATTCTACCCATGGTTTTACCAAACATGACATTACAATACTAAAGTACTCTTATTCCATTTTTCTACTAAACAATTGAAATACAACATAGTATTTTACAATAATTAGGACATTTTTTCGGAACACTTTTAGACTTTTTTCATTAGTTGTATTATTATATGGATTCAGTGAAACAGCATTGACAGACACTCTCAAAGCGGAAGCTGAGTCATACTCTACTGTCTGTGAGGTCGTACTGCCACTACTGTGGCTCCCTACATGTCTTCTCCATCTTCTTGTGTGACTTGCTCATGACTGCCTTTTAGAAATTAGACCAAGGATTTCAATCTTTTGAAGTTTCAACTCAACAATGATGAAAAAATTGTGTCTGTGAATCTCTGTACTCTAAAGTGGCTACAGTACTTCAGCAACAAAATTCAATAAACATTTACTGTTTCTATTATATTTCAGGCACTAAATAGTCTATGTGCTAGGGAGAAAAAATATGAATAGCAGTTTCCGTACACAATTGAATGGAGGAGATAGAAAAATAAAACTATTTCAATACAAAGAGCACTATGATTAAGAGTAAAGACATCTGCTGTTGAATACAGGTAGCCAACAGCCTCATGTTATGCTAATTTGAACTAAAATCAGCCCTATGTGAAAAATATACACTAGATTTTGAAAATTCAGTATGCAAAAAATAAAATATCTCATTATTAAAATGTTGCTACATATTGAAATATTTAGAATATATTGTATTAAGCAAAATATACTAGTATAATTAATTTCACCTGTTTATTTTTACTTTTAAATGTGCGATTGTCAAAATTTTAAAGATTACATTGTATTTGTAGCTCAGATTTCTATTGGATGATACTGGTACAGACTCCGACCTTCTTGTCTTCAAAATTAATTATATCACAAGCTATGAGACCTTAGGCAAGCAATTTAATTTTCTTTGCCTCAGTTTTCACATTTGTAAAATGGGGCTGGTGATAATTACAGTTGTTTAATGATTTGTTAGGAGAAGTAATTGATTTTAAAATGGGTAAAGGGCTATTATTATTAAAGAAGTAAGCAGAGAACAGTAGAAACCAAGAATTACTGAACTTAATTCTCAATTCTAGGAGAAGTAAAATTCAAGGAAGAATTCTTTTTAAATGTTATGGTTTAACTAAGTCTCAAAGAATGTTAGGAAGCTGTCTAAGTGTGATCAGAGGGGTAAGTATTCCAAGAACAGCGAACAACCTAACTAGGGACAAAAAAACTTCAAAGAATCCTGTTTCATTCCAGAAACTGGAAGCAATTTTCAAGTTGTAAGACTGCAGACTGCTTGGAAGTAGTGGTGGAAACAGACTATAGAGAGATGAGCATGAGCCAGATCACTACACTGCCCTGAACTTTGCTAAGGAATTGATGAAATTAAGTATTGCCTTTGTAAGACTAATCATAATGTCCCAAGAGAGTCAAAGGTGATACAGAAAGAAAAGAAATGAAATGGAAGTAAGTAATGCTATGTAGAAGATTACCAAAACATTCATTCTAAGAGTTTTTTTTTTTTTTTTTTTTTTTTATGTCAGATGGGTAATGTGCCGACGTCGTAACAAGATTTGTGGGAGGCACATCTCACGCATGCGCATGAAAACCCAATCATCACGCTTATGAACCACAAAAGGATCATTCTAAGAGTTTTTGAAGAGGCCAGGCTTGCTGGCTCACCTCTAAATCCCAGCACCAAGGGAAGCTGAGGTGGGAGGATTGCTTGAGCTCAGGAGTTTGCAAGCAGCCTGAGAAAGATCCCATCTCTATAAAATAAATAACAAATATATATGTATAAAAATTCACTGGGCTTGGTGCTGTACACCTGCAGTCCCTTCTACCTAGGAGGCTGAGTCAGGAGGATACCTTGAGCCCAGGAGTTTTAGGTTGCAGTGAGCTATGACAACCTTACTGTACTCCATCTGGGATAGAAGAGTAAGACACTATTTCAAAAATTAAAAATCAAAACCAAAAAGTTATTGTATTGAATAGTAAGGCATATTTTCTCCTTCCTCCTTTAGCTGACTCTTAAGGCAGAATGCTTTTGTATAGGTAGCAAGTTTTTCTATGGATTGAGCCCATTAAGCTCTCAAGCCTCCAAACCTTGTACTCATTTAACCCATTTATTGTAAGCTAAATAAGGAAAATGAATTTCAGACTTGAGAAACTGTTCATGGTCCTCCAAAATAAATATTAACGTTCAGATTCTTTATGATTATAGACAGACACCAACACTAATAAGATATTTATAATGGACAAGGATAAAATAGAATTAGGAGGATGGCACCTGTGGCTCAGTCAGTAAAGCACTGGCCCCATATACCGAGGGTGGCGGGTTCAAACCCAGCCCCGGCTGAACTGCAACAAAAAAAATAGCCAGGCGTTGTGGCAGGCGCCTGCAGTCCCAGCTACTCAGGAGACTGAGGCAAGAGAATCGCCTAAGCCCAGGAGTTGGAGGTTGCTGTGAGCTGTGTGACGCCATGGAACTCTACCGAGGGTGATAAAGTGAGACTCTGTCTCTACAAAAAAAACACAAAAAACAAAAAAGATAGAATTAAAAACCTATTGATAGGTAATAGAAAAAAGCTGTAAGATCTTCCAAAAAGATATGTTTTGCCTTAGAACTGTAGGTGTTGGCGCCCTAGCCAGCTCAGCGGAGCTGGCAGACCTGCCCGCCTTCTCCTTGGTGGTGTCGGTGCTGTGGCAGCCAGCTGAAGAACCAGCAGGCTGGATGACAGGCAAGGATGGGGGCCTCCAACCCCCACCGGAGGCTCCAATAGCCAAAAAGGCCGGACAACTGAGGAGACACCTGTGCCTTGGCGTCTCCTTCACAGTACACTGTGTTTTATATTATTCAGAACTCTTTAAAAATTTCCCTGCTGGGCTGACATTTGTAAGGTTGGTGTAACAAAAAAACATTTCTCCTTTCAATAGCTCAAAAAAATTAAACTACTTATTTTTACTAATCCAAAAGTTAATATTAAAAACCCAATTCTCTATAAAGTGAAAGTTTATAACACATAACAATATGAGCACCATATAAAATAAATAACAGAAAACACATCCACCATGTTTCAACTATATATCTAAGTTGAGTTTTGAATTAATATTTAAATTTAAAAACAGAAAAAGGTATATTTACCTATAGCTTTCACTGAATTATTTATTTATATCATTAAAATTTGAATCCTAAAATCAATAAAAAGTAGCCACATCTTATTTAAATGTGCCATTATTTTCTCACTATTGGAGTTCAGAGTAAAACAGATATGCACATCCATAGACATAGTGTTTGATTAGGCTTATTTCAAATCCCTTATTACAAAAGTGAAGGGATTTTTCCTCAAACATGTTGGAATGCAGTACAGCTGCAGAAGGCAGAACTGGAATCAATAAATGCCCATAATCTGGGGAGAGATTTAAGTCCAGCATAAGGAGACATTTTCCAACAATTACAACTCTCTGTGCTAGGAGGAGTAACTTGGAAGTTTTCCTTTGGAGACTGAACTATCTTTCAAGGATATTTGATTGAGGATTGGTGCAGTAGCAGTAATCTAGATGCCTTCTATGGAAAATCTCACTGCATATTTTCAGTGACCAAACTGATAATGAAGTGAAGCTAAATTAATTGGTATGTGAGGAAAATGAATGAAATAGTAAAAGAGATACTCTATGATATTTTAATTAGACAGTAGTGTATAAAAGCAAATATTATTAGGAAAAACTCATAGTTACATAACTAGTTTTACTATTGTAAATAGCTACATAGTTCTTCCTCACCAGCCAATATGTTTTAAATAGCTGAATTAGTATACCATATTTTCATTTTCTCTAGTTAACGTATTAGGAACACTTTTATGTGTTTTAGTCTACTTGTTACTAATGTTGATGACTAATGCCGTGACTATAAAAAAATCATGATTAAAAAGGTGGTGATGGATTATATCAACTGAGTACCTCTTGTGTGCCAGGCACTGTAGGAAACATTTTGTAGTATTTATCTCTTTTGATCCTCACAACTCACTTGCAGATGGACAGAGACTACCATAATTCATTCAAGTACGGAGCTATTATGTGACATAAGGCCTTTACAACAGGTAGTTTCTCTAAGCTAACTTGAGATAACTTTCAATGATAACTTTCTAAATAAGGAAAACTTGCTATGGAAACCTGAGAGATTCAATTATTCATTAGAATCTGAGGGGGTGGAGTGGGTGAAGGATTTCTGATATCAAATGTTATTTCATTAGTATTTTCCCCATCTTTGTACAAGAATGTGTACATTTCTGTATACACCTAAATGCTGAAAAATTCAGCAGAATGGGGACCTAAGACCGCATTCTTGGCAGGGGAAGGCATCTCCAGGTAAAGGGAAAATTAAAAAGTAAGCTGAGGGAGTCAGAAAGAAAGAAAAGTCAGCTAGTTCACCTTTAAGCCATTGCTAAATTTCTTATCTGAGCAAGTTTCCCACCTTTCCGGAAACTCTGCCTTTTTGGGAATATAGCTTACAAACACCCATGCTGAGTCTATGAACACTCTGAGAAAAAAACTGTGGCCATAGAGTAGGTTATGACAAGACATAGAAAAGATACATTATCTAGGTTGTTTCCTGCCCATTAAACAGACAAAGCAAATACCCATGTGGAGATTTGCATTTGGCTGGGCAGAGACCAAGAGAACAGCTTGAGCCCTGAGATATGGGCAGGAGGGCTTGCATCCCTTATCACAGAGGGAAATCCTCTGCAGTGCTAATGAGAGGAAAACACCTCTGTCCCACTAATTCCTCAGAGGAGATTAAAGCCAGTGGGATTTTACTCCACTGGGAACTAGTGCAGTTTGACATCTCCCTAGGAAGATGTGTGTGTGTGACTCCAGACAGAAGGCTGCCCCCACACAAGGCTCAAGTTTCAGATTTCTCAAGACTTCTCAGGTCCTTAAAGTTCATAATAATAACAATAGGACAATAGTGAGTGATATGCTCACTCAGAGAAGCTGCTGGTGCCTTTGTTCCCTCCCTCAGCTTACCACCTGGGCAAAGAGATTTGAATAAAAGCTGAGTGGAACAGAGCTGGGAGCCATCTCCAGAACCCCACAAACAGGGGTGTGCTCCCCTGAGCTCCCACCTTTGAAAATTCTATTCCGTGTCTCTTGTCTCTTTAATGTCATTCCTAGCTTTATATTTCGTCAGTCAGTCCAGCCAGTTTCACAGGTCTTATGGACCCTGCCCCTAGGGCACAACCCCACAAAAAAAGAAAGATGATAATCTGCTTTCCATTTTGAGAATCTTCTACTTGACCTATATAAATAATACTTTAATATTCCTAGGAAAATTCTAGGAGTACTCCTGAAGCCAATGTGTCAGAGTGCCAAGATGGACCTAGAAAATTTTCTAGGGTGGAAGTAATGGTACTGGATGTCATAACATTTCAAAATTTTATAAGAATAGGACAAGATTCTGCACCGAGAAACAAAAGGGTAAACACTTTGATGGTACAATATGAAACGGAGAACTTAACTCTTACTGTTCTACGGACAGTAACAGTTACAGGTTGTTATTATTTTATTATTATGGTAGTAGAAATGGAATAAACTGGAACAAAAGTTGTCAGATGTTACAGAAAAATGATCTTTTAGAAATTATAGAAAGCTCAGCACCTGCTCCAGTGTAGCTAGTTGGCTTCATGGAAGTGATATCTACAATGTTTTTATTCATCTTCAGTATGATATATTGGAAATTCCCAGGACTGAAACTACAGTAGAGGATTTTTCCTAATTAGTTGGTTTGTTTAAAGAGTGGAGGGGGGAAAAAAAAGAAAAAGAAAAAGAATATTTGTTTGCAAACAATTAGAAGCACTTTCATGTTACTTAAGTCTATTCGTTATTTTCCCAAAGCATTTAAACTATTCATACCCTGGAATAATCCCCTAAGATTTCAGTAATTTGTTCCCACAGAAACCAAAAATGTCTAGAAAGCTTGATTTCTGAGGCTTCAATTACTTCAGTTTCAAGGCTTCTCTTTTCTTTGCTATCTCCTTCTGAGCATTTTTTTTTATCTTGGCTTAGGATTAAAACTGTACCTCCAAAGTTAATTCCCAGTTCCTGAATTGTGGACACATTACTTGTTCTGAATGTCTCTCCTGTGGATTTCTGCCTTATCTTAAGGGGAAGCCACGAGACTGGTAGTGATCTTGAAGGTGAGTTTAGGCAGAAAAGAAGGCACAAAGATCCAAGACAGTAGAACACTTACAGGTACAGAAAATAAGGAAGAATAAGCAAGATGAGACTACCAAAGGCCAAGAAGGGGTTCTAGACATAATAAACTAGAAAGAAAAGATATATAGGTCTGAGGCTGAAATGCAGTTATTAATAACGGCGAGATCTAGGTGAGTTATAACCATGAAAGTGAGCAATGGATTCATAGTGGAGGGCGTGATCACTGGCAGAAACAAAGTCAAGTGTCTGAGAGGCCCGTATATTGAAAGAATCACATATATGAATTTTGAAGTCCAAGGATTAATAACAGGAAGCCAGGAAATCTTCAAGGAGTAAGAGACATTTGAGGTGGATATAAAACAAAAAGAGGAAGATCAAGAGAACCTGAGTGCATTTTGACTGAAGCCAGACCCTAACCACCATGTACAAGGAAGCCTCCAGCAAGTCGCCAGCCTCTGATCACCCAAGAGGAGATTAATTACTAAGTCAGATGCCTTACAAACTGTTTGTGCTTTGCTTTCTGTGACAGCAGTTTATGGTTAATCTTTCTGGCCTGACCACAAAACAATGCTGGTCATGTATGGCTGTTTCCTTTATTTGTTTATTTATTTATTTTTTTACATTTTAAAAGTTAACATTTCCCCATAATGAGTCCCCCTCCTGCTAGGAAAAAAGACCCGTCCTCTGCCCGTGGAGTAGGATCTGTATGTCTCTCTGTCAGTAAAACTTTCCAGGAGCCAGTTGGCTCACTTTTGAATTCTTTCCCATGAAGCCTAGAAATTGCCAAGTTCAGGGGCTTTCCTTCCTTCCCTGGGATGCTGCCTGCATCATATTGACCACAGACCACTACAAGCAGGCTATGGGGGGGGGTCTGGGTCCAATGATAGAAAACTGTATAATTTGGACTAATTCTTCCATAGAAAAAGCTAAAACTGTATAAAATATTTTTAAAAACCCAACAAAATAAACTTCTTTTAAAGCATTAAAGTGCTATCAAGGTAGTGAAGAATTATAAACCAAGACCACCAGAAATAAAGCAAAAAATTGAATGAAGTTACCTGAGATTTAGCATTGCTTTTCCCAAATAAAGGCCTATTAATAATTGAAAAGGTAGCTGAGGCAGATAAGTAACAATTTTAAAATATTCCTGAAGCTAAATTTACAAATTTGAAACTTGAATTCTATCAAAGATTAGGGGAAGTACCAAAAATACCCGCAGGCCTTGGATAAGAGACCTCAAAGTCTAAAAGGAATGAACACCAATCTGAAGCATACTGGCCCTCACAGAGACAGAAGCTCAGCTTGAAAGCATTTCAACCTCTGATTTGATTAAAATTATTTAAGATTACAAATTCCTGCAGACTAGAGATCAGAACTAAAATATTTGACTACTGGTCAATTCTGACCTTCTACCTGTTTTTGTAAATTGCATTTCATTAGAAAATAGCCACATTTATTTGGCTGTGTATTGTGTATGGCGGTGTTCTTGCTACAGTAGTAGCAGAATCGAGCAGTTGTTGACAAAAACCACATAACTCTCAAAACCCAAAATATTTACTATCTTGACCTATATGAAAAAGTTTACCAATCTTTGTTCTAGAAAAGAATCTTTGTTCTTGCTATCAAATAAATTATCCTTACAAAAAGATAACATCACTCACAATCTCAGTTATTTTTTATTCATAAATTTTTATATGCAATGTCAAATTCTCAATCAACATTAACAATATGTAAAGAGAGAGAGAAAGCAAAGTAACATGGGTCCTGCCCAGAATCAAATCTTGAGAAAGGTGATCAAGTGCAAGTATTTTTGATGAAACATGTTCCCAGAAAATTTTATTAGACGAGTAGAGAAGTAAGAAATCAGGGCAGGGAGTGAGAACGTAAAAAAAGTTGAATTATTGCACCAAACTTCTGAGGATAACTGAAGTTCAATTTCCTTAGGATGCTTAAAGAGATAATTTAAAATATGTCTCCAAGTTATCCCAACAAAAAAATAAGAAAAATGATATATTTATCCATTAGCTTCCCAATAATCTTTTGATGGTGGCTACTTCTGTAGACATTCCCTCTTCAACATTTCCAGCTTTCTCTGTGCATAAGCCAAACATATGCCCACAAACAAAAGTGAAAATGCATGAAGGAAGGGGTAATTGAAGAAGAGTACTTGGATATACGGAGGCAAATGCCCAGAAAATTTGGGCACAACACTGCTAGCATTTGTTTTACACAGGAAGCACATATAATGGAGTTGTCAGACATGGATTTAAACATAACTGTACTTAATTTGCTCAAGGAAATAAAAGATAAAATTTACATGTCTGGCAGAAACTCTGGACAATAAATCATAACCAAATGCAAATTCCATGACTAAAAAAACACAGTAACTGAAATTAAGCTCTAAGCTCTCAAAGTATTGATTTAACAGTAAATTACATACAGCTGAAAAGAGATTTAGTGAATTAGAATATAAATCAGAAGAAAATACCCATAATGATGCTTAAAGTGACAAAAAAGGATGGAAAATATACAAAAATATATATAAGGCATGAGATTCAGTGAAAATGTCTAGTGTAAGCATAACTGAAGTCCTTGGAAGAGAGATAAGAAACACAGGACTGGAAAAATAACTGAAGTGACAATGGTTGATAATTTCTTCCAACTGATGAAAGAAAGACACAAGTGATGGACTTAAGAAGCAATACAAACCATAAGCGCAATACATACAAAGAAATTACATTAGTAACATCAGACAAAATCACTGAAAACTAATGCCAAAAGAAGAATCTTAAAAACAGCTGTATTTAAAAAGAAAGACACTGTTTTCAAAGGAGCAATCACAAAAGTGATGGATGAATTGTCAGTAGATACAATAGAAGACAGAGTAAGAGGACTGTCCAAAAAGCATCCAGCAATGTAACATGACAAATAGTGTTAACAATGACTGGATACTCTCTTGATAGCCCTTGTGTATTGACTTTCCTCAAAATACTGAGAGGAAAATGACCTCCAACCTAGAATTTGACAGAGAATGTATTTCCAAAAATGAAGATCAGTTTTACTCATGACATGATGGAGTAACAGAACAAGAATTTACAACCCTTACATGAACAAAAATCTGAGCAAAAGAGATAAAAGTAATTTTTTTGGGGGGTGAGGGGAGAGAACAGGATGTTGCTCTGTTGTCCAGACTGAAGTACAATGGCATTATAATTGTTCACTGAAACCTCAAACTCCTGGTCTCAAGAGATCCTCCTGCCTCGGCTTCCCAAATAGCTGAGACTACAGGTGCACACTACCACACTCAGCTAATTTTTCCACTTTTGGTAGAGATGGAGTTTTGCTTTTGCTCAGGCTGGTCTTGAACTCCTGACTTCAAGCAATCCTCCAATATTAGCCTCCCAAAGCACTAGGATTATAGCCATGACCCAGCATTCCCAGCCCATGAATGACTATTTTTAAACACTATTCAACAAGCAGCACAGGACTCCAAAATACCTGCAGAAAGAGAAGCAAATTGAGTGAATGTGACCTTTCCTTCAGTTCTCTATCTCGAGGCAATTCTGGTATGAGGAATAGTCTAGGGCAACCAAAGCAGAGCTAGGCAATCTAATGTTTTGGAGAGACAGGTCAGAGGTTGGAGTACCTAAGTGGCTAAAATTTGTAATGCAGTGTACCAGAAAGGAGATATCTGTGCACACATAGAGCTCCAGAAGTCTACATAAGGACTTGTTTGTTTTCTATGCTACATACTAAATTACCACAAACTGAGAAGCTTAAAACTATACACATTTATTATCTCACGGCTTTTGTAAATCAGAGGTACTTATTATCTCACAGCTTTTGTAAATCAGAAGTATAGGGACAGCTTTTCTGAGTTCCCCGCTTCACAAGGTCACTAGCCTGCAATCCAGGAACTACTGGGGCTGTGGTCTCATCTGAAGCTCAATTGAAGAAAGATATGCTTTAAAGGTTCCTCAAATTATTGGCAGAATTTATTTCCTGGTGTTGATAGAACTGAAGGTTCTGGCTTCTTATTGGATATTCAGTGGAGATTTCCTTCACATTCTAAGAGCCACCCACAGTTCTTTGCTATATGGCCGTTTTCAGAAGCAGGTCCTAAAATGGTCATTTCTTTCTTGAAGACCAGTTCGAGAGTGAGTCTCTTCTCTAGCCAGCAAAGAGGGAGTCTTATGCAGTATAAATATTTGTGGGTTTGACATCTCATCACTCTTGCCATATTCCTTTAGCTACAAGCCAATCTCAAGTCCTGCCCACATTCGACAGGGAAGAGAGGAGAGGAGATCATCTAGGGCTGAACACCAAGACGCAGAAACCATGAGAGTTTTCTACAGTTTATGGACAAATGTTAATCTGCACATGTATAAAATGAAAGCTCACAAGCCTGACTAGAAAATAACTTCAAGAGAAAGAAACCTTACCAGGTCACCAGAAGTCAAATAATTTCAAGATCTCACATAGCATCAAGAGTTAATTGAATTTCCCCCAAAGTGGAGAGACATTATTGAACATATGAAACTTTCAGTAAAAATCCAATTAGAGTTATGAAGACTTAAACCACATTGAGTTAAGACTACTGTCGGTCCCAGTAAGGATGTTCAAAAACAAGACTTGCATAGGTGACATTCATAATAAAGTTTTCAACCAGAAAGGCCATGTATGCGACTGGACTCAGGTCCTTCCAGGGCCTCTGGTTTCCCAGATTTTAAAAGTTTAATTGAGTAATAAAAATGATATATGGATTTTTTGGTTTCAATGTATTTGCTTCATTTTAAATAGTTAAAAAGAATTACTGTGGTCTGCTGAAAATTGATACTTTGTAGGGAGAGCACACCTTTGCAATGAGCATGCCATCTTAGGAGTGATATAAGCAAGACTCAAGACACCACTTAATAAATGCAAATGATTCTTTTAGGCACACACACACAAACAAAAACCGAATTGTGTCTGAACTCCTTCTCAAAGATGTGAATTAAAAGGTAGCTCGTGTAACCATCAAATCATTTTTCCTCTATTACAACCAATTTGCTATGTTCTTTTACCTTCCTTTTCTGTTTCTTGTTCTTCATCCTGAACACAAAATTATGTCAGATACATCTTTATACTAAAAGCTTAAAATGATAGTTTAATGAGTGGAAAAAAAAATCTGGGAAAATACTTAATGAGATCTCATCAGTTAGTAATGTAATATCAAAGTCATGAGAAAGTCTCTGCATGTAAGAAATTCAGTAATCATCACAAAAAGGAATTTCCAGAAATGGACATGTATATGGATGGCATGATTCTTTGAATAGATTACCTCTGACACATTTAAATGAATATTTTTATGTGATCCAAAACAAAGAACAAACTTCTAATGTATATGCCCCTTGACCCAGCAGTGCTAAATCTAGGAATTTACACACACACACACACACACACACACACATATCGCATATATATATTCACATACTTGAAATAACATCAATGCAATGACATTGGTGCATTGTTTATGGTAGTAAAATATTAGAAACAATCTAAATGTGTTAAATAGGTTATGTTCTTCAATACTATGCAGGGACGAAACAAAGTAATGTTAGGAAACTATATAGTAATTTTAGAAGACCTCCACACAGCAACTCTAGACATTATTGTTATTCCCATTACACTGGGGAGAAAACTGAGGCATATAGAGAATAAGAACATATCCAAAGAGAGTATACCCCTGTTAAGGGCTGGAATGGACAGCAATCTTTGAAAATACTTTTGCCTCCTAGGATGAACATTTCTCAGTTTGCCTGTAGTAATTGTCACTAGCACTTGCATTCATGTTCAAATATGTCCTGGTTTTCATGATAATTTTAGGTAACCCTATATACAGCGTATACTTGGAATTTGTCCCGAGAAGAGAAATGCCTGAAAATGTAATTCTTCAATTATGTGGTATTAGCCCTCATTTCAATAGCTCTAATTTTTCTCATTACTATTTTTCTACCAAACTGAAGTGATATTTTCATTTTCTACCATAACACTTCACTAATCATTCATTTATTCTTCCAGAGAACATTTTAGATTTTCCTAGTGTTCCCAAGTTGGTGCTTTGCTAATAATAATTGCCTTGCATGTGTTTAAAACTCATTTCTAAATATTAATGTATCTCTCCCCTTCTGTTCTCTGGTAGCACAATGAATTTCATATCCTGGAGAAGAACCTTTAAAAATGTGCACCTTGCATAATGAGAAGCTAAATCTATTCATCTGATTTTCAGAGACTATTCTTATTTTATAGCTGAGCTCTTTTAATGTACACATTATAATTTTTTAAAGTAGTCTTATAAGGGCTTCTGTATCATGATATTAAACAGAAATCAATCATATCTTATACCTACATGTTATTACATAAATATAAACCTTAGGTAAAGTAATTTAAAGATTTCCAATGGTAAGATATTAGGATCATTCAAAGACTAATTCTGGATTTTATATCATTTTAAGGACATCATCAGATAATGAATCATGCTTAATAATTAGTGACTTCGTTATGAAGTTGAAGTTCATTCAAAAACATCTACTCTCATGGCTTTGATGAATCAATCCATGTGTTTCTCTACTATACCAAAGCACTGAGCTCACAATTTAGCATATCACTTGGTTATATGAAATGATTAATTCTGAAGGGCTTCCACTAATAAAGTCTTTACGAATCATGGTACAGTGTGTATACTTCTCTTTTGCATTTTAATAACAAATTTGATTTTTCTCCTAGTTTTCTTTGCATTGCTAACTTGTATTTTTCATCTACATTATGTCTGTGGGCGACAAACTAATATCTATGTGATATAAAATGATGTACTTTTTCCCTTGATATATTTTAAATTCATTTTTACAATGCACTTTTTGTGTCAGGACTATGTATTGAGAAAGTTCATATTCAAGTTCTCCTAGGTCCATCGACACATGAAAAAGTGCTAACTTCTCATAGCATCTCAGAAATTATCACTTTTATTATATTTTATTCTTTTAATGTTCCATAAGATGTTATTTATTTTATTCATTATTTGTTTACTTTATTTTAGAGTATTACTGGGGTACATATGTTTTCACACTGTTTGAGTCAAAGTTGTAAGTGTGCCCTTCACCCAAATAGTGTGCATTGTAGCAATTAGTTGTGAATTTACTCCTTCCCTTCTGCCCTCTCCCAACTTTTTGCTTTCCATTGAGTTTTACTACCAAGTATGCACATGGGTGTTGATCAACTAGTACCAGTTTAATAGTGATTGCATGTGGTGTATGTTTTCCTATTCTTGTGATACTTTGACATTATTACTCATTTTAACATCCCTATTTTCTTTTCTTTTTTTTTTTACTTTTTTAATTTTTTTTTTATTATATCATGGTTGTGTACATAAATGTAATCATGGGGTACAATGTGTTGGTTTTATATACAATCTGAAATATTTTCATTGAACTGGTTGACATAGCATTCATGGCATTTTCTTAGTTATTGTGTACAGATATTTATATTCTACATTTAGTAATTTTCCCCTGTACCCTTCTAAGATTCTTTAAAACTATGATTGAAAAAGTGTTATTAATTTATTAATTAATAACAAGGTTATTAATTTATTCCTCTCAGAAAGTCCTATAGTAGGGTGGCACCTGTGGCTCAACAGAGTAAGGTGCCAGCCCCATATGCCAGAGGTTAATTTAAAAAAATCACACACACATATATATATATATATATAATACACACACACACACACAGGCATATGCCAGAGGTTAATTTAAAAAAATACATATATATATAAAATGTATATGTATATATAAAATACATGTATATATAAAATACATATATATATATATAAAATACATGTATATATAAAATACATATATATATATATGTATATATATACATATATAAAATACACACACACACTGGCATATGGGGCCGGCACCTTACTCTGTGGAGCCACAGGTGCCACCCTACTATAGGACTTTCTGAGAGGAATAAATTAATAACATTGTTATTAATTAATAAACTAATAACACTTTTTCAATCATAGTTTTAAAGGAAGGAAGAGATACATTGTGGATCTTAATACAGCAATCAAAGACAATGTGTGATAAACAGGTATGGGGAGAAGTAGGCCACAAACTTGATGTGTTTCCTGTGAAATGAAAGACACGTATTGAACACATGTAACAAAATCCATGTCAGTTCTTCATATGCGACCATCGTACTCAGCAATATATTTTTTAAGTGCTTGATATTTTATGTGTGTTATTCTATAAGAGCCCCTTATAACAGAACCTAGGGAGATGAAAATTATTCAAAATATTCAGTTTTGGAATTTACCTGATTTTAAAAGAAGGGAACATAAATCAAATACCATCAATCACTTGAATAATGTCCCTATTATATACAAGCATTATTTCTCTGAAATGTTTCACAAAATTTGACCTCCTGACAACATCAGAATCCCAGAAGAGCTGAAGTTATTGTAGTTTGAGTTCCTGTCAAGCCAGAAGTAATACAAATTTATCTGTAACCAGACTAATGTTATTAGTTCAGATTTGCAGATTGGAAATAGCAGAATGGTTTGGGAAATATGTCTTTTCCTTGCTGTCCATATGATGTGCTCTAGTGATCTTAGTTTGGGTTGTTTTTAAGATTATCTACCTGAAATAGCAATAGTTATGATTTGTCAATAGTACAAGGTAGGCTGAATTTTGTGCTGGCTCTACAAATTGCATAATTACTCCATTTTCAACCACATACAATAAACTTAGAGACTAAGTCCAAACAAGGTCTGAATTCTTTCCAAAAGCTATTGTAGTATATTATCTGCCTTTGATTTAAGAGTTGATTCAATTCTATGCAAATAGATAAATAATAAAAATATTAAGCCATTAATATATGCAAAACAATATGCCTTCTTTTATTGATGTATTTATTTTGAGCCAAAGTCTCACTCTCTCACCTCAGGTAGAGTGTTGTGGTTGTTCACAGTAACTTCAGACCTTAGGCTCAAGCAATCCTCTTGCCTCAGCCTCCAGAGTAGCTGGGATTACAGGTGCCTGCCACAACACCTGTATCATTTTTTCTATGTTTAGTATAGAAGGGGTTTCACTCTTGCTCAGAGCAATCCACTCACCTCACCCTTCTGCAGTGCCAGGATTAAAACTGTGAGCCACCATGCCCAGCCCAGAATACTTGTTTTAAAGCCCTTAAAAATACCAAATCTTATGTATAAAGTAAATATATACTAGAATTTTAGTAACTGTAAGCATAAAATGTCACATTCTGCCCTTTAGAATGCCAGTGTAGTAGAAACTTTCCTCGCTTATCTAGAGCCATCCCTCTCCGTCACTACTTCCTAATATATAATCAGTGTTTTGTCCAGTTTTTACCTCTCCTGGTTTAGGTCATGGGAAGACAATATTATTTTCGGCTATAGTGTAGGCCATAGTTAGTAGGTCCTAATAATTCCCAGCCATTGACGGTAAACCTGTATCACAGGTCTCTGACCTGAAATGGCCTTTCCCCGCAGGTTGTTATTTGACCAGGAATGAGTACGTGCTTGGTGGGTCCCATCAGTCTAAGAAGAACCTTTATTTTCGTGGTTAAGGGAATGTTTCTCTGTCCTCCTCTCATCTGTGCATATAACTGCAATTGTTACTAGCAACCATTTGGTGCTGATAAGAGAAGCCAAATTTGGGAAATGTTTAAAGCTGCAAAATCATTGTGAACAGAATTGGGAAGTTCAGCTATGAACTATGTCCCATTTGAGACAATTTCCCTCCTGATAAAGCCAGTTTCAGTTAAGTCTTTTCTTCATTGCATAGAAAAGCATCTCCACTAATAAAACCTATTTCTGCATTTTTTCCTCAATCATCTAATCAGATGAGGTCATTCTGATCAATGTCATTTTTGTTGTTGTTGTTCTTAATCTATCTGCCTCCTTAGTTAATTTCATTCATTCTTGTGGTTCTAATGATCATCCATGTGTTGACATAGCCACTATCACTACCATTAATAAGCACCAAACTTATTTCTAGATGCCGTTAGTTATCCCCTCCTGAGTCAACAAGCTTCTCAAAACTAGCAGTCTGACATTGAAATTCTCTGGGTGGCGCCTGTGGCTCAAAGGAGTAGGACACCAGCCCCATATACCAGAGGTGGTGGGTTCAAACCCAGCCTCGGCCAAAAACTGCAAAAAAAAACAACCAAAAAACAAAAAGACATTGAAATTCTCATCTATAGGGCAGTGCCTATGGCCCGACATTGAAATTATCATCTAAAGGGCAGTGCCTGTGGCTCAAGGAGTAGGGTGTCAGCCCCATATACCAGAGGTGGCAGGTTCAAACTCAGCCCCAGCCAAAAACCGCAAAAAAAAAAAAGAAGAAAGAAATTCTCATCTATATTAGTACTATGGCTTTCTCTACCACTATTCTCCTTCATTTTATTGTGACTCACCTGCCTTGAAACTCGAAAGCTATATTCTTAAATTTTCTTTCCAGCTGTTATCCAATTCTTGATGCGTGTATATCTTTTCTACTTCCTGAAATATCTCTTAATTCATTTCCTCTTTCCTGTATTCTGTGACTGTACACAAAGATCTTTGTCACCACATGGGTACTGTGATTGTTCCCCCAGCCATGAATTTCTTCCCCTTCTCTGAATCCTTGAGACATAATTGCCAGAGTTATATTTCTTTTCTTTTCTTTTCTTTTTCTTTCTTTCTTTCTTTTTTTTTTTTTTGTTGCAGTTTTTGGCCGGTGCCGGGTTTGAACCCACCACTTCCTGTATATGGGATGGGGCTGGTGCCCTACTCCTTAAGCCACAGTCACTGCCCCAGAGTTTTCTTTCTAAACCAAGAAGTTATTCACTCTTTTTGCCAACAGGATAATCAAACTGTTGAGTACATCTCTACAGCTCGTCATAACCAGACCCTAATCCATTTCTCGGAGCTGATTCCATTCTTTCCATTCTCTACTTCCATTCTTTCACGCGTTTCTAGGTTTGGACCATTCGAACGCCTCACTTTTCTCCAAGGATGTCGTGTTTCCTCTTGACTCCATGCAGACATGCATGTTTCTTCCTCTGCTTCCATTGTCCTGACCCTAATCCTCTGCCTAGGAAACCACTATTTATTCTCTGACATCCAGCTCAGTAACTCCTCTGAGCAACCTGAACTCTCAGACAGAATTCATCTCTCCTTGATCTGTACTCAAATTACATGTTCTACGTAGCCTCTCATATACAATTCCTCACATCATACTTCTATTTATACTTTTGTATTTTGTATATATTTATACACCTTGAACATGCTGAAAAAGAGAGAATATGTGATGAACGAATCTCATGAATCTCTCAGAGCAGTTCACACAATATCTGGGACATAATAGTGTTACAATAAAAGTTTGTAAAAGAAAAGAACTGCAGGATCTCTCAGGCTCTACACAGTGGAAGACTTTCCTAGGAATGGTTTATATTTTGTAGTGATTGTAACTTATGGACTACACTTATGTTTTATTATCACCTTGTCACTGACAATCCCACTTCACCCTCCAGGTTATCCTCAAGGACAAATAACTTGAAAACTGCTCTTTCAGCCCAAACCTGAAAAAGCACATTGTTATCTCCTAGATCCAAAGGGAAAAAAGAAAGATAATCATGAACTTGTTCCTAATGAACAGCCAATCACATCCTAATGCTGTTAAAGGTGAAAAACAGATGATGCTATGAACATCCACAGAATGTAATAAGGGCCTTAATAAATTCAATGGAGACATAAACTTATGTAATGTTTTTTATGCTGCTCTGTTATAACTGTATTGGGATTTTTTTTTTTTTTACTAGTGTAAAATCCTTTTGAAATAAGGGGAGGGAGGTGCTGTTTGCCAGAGCAGAATGCAGACCCAAACTTATCTTGACCCCAACACAGATCGCCTCTCAGGAGCCTTCATAAAGAACAGTTCACCATATGTGCTATAACACTTTGTGGGACACAGTGATATTCTGCTTCCAAGCTTCCTAACAGAGATGATGGTTTGCAGCCAAATATCACTTGCTGTACTTCTAAATAGCTTTGTAATGGTGCTAAATTCTTTTAAAGTGTTGCTTTGCCCTTTCTTGCATGAAGGTCTTGGCACATAGATCAGGAGGCTTTTTATGGTTTGTGAGAATATAATTCTGGGGTTTCATATAAGCTTGGCACATGAAAATGATTAAATTAACTAGATTGCAGTGGAACTCAATTTGACATCCTGAGACAATTCTCAAAAAAAAATGGGTTCTTTCAAGAATCTATGCTGGAAGAAAGTATAAAATTTCATAGTCTATATGTAGCATATTTACATATTATAACCAATTTCTAAATAATTTTATTAAGAAAAACAATTTGGAAAATTTTGACAAAATAGTTCTAGGTTATTGATAACGGGAATAATAATTTTCTTATATGTCAGGTACTATGCTATTTTGAGCACTATGAATGTTCGAACGCATTTAAATGTCACAAGAATTTTAAGAAGTAAGATACTACTATTATACCCATTTTACAGAAGCTGAATTATGGTTTATAAAAAGCAATTTGTCCAAGTGCACACAGATTGGATGTGGCAGAACTGGTGACAGAATTCAGTGTGGCTTCACAGTGTACCAATTTGACCTATTGTATGTAAATTGTCTCTATTTTACTATACAAGGAGTCCTTAATGAGGACTAGTCCAGGGGGAACTTAGTGCCTTTCTGAAAAAAGATGAAAAAATTGATTGCATGTAGCTGAGATCAAGACCTAGTGTCTAATTGTAAAATTAATTTCAGCTTTTAATCGTACCATTTGCACTTGAACATAACAAAGTCATAAATATTCAGAAGTCATCTACATGTAAATAACTAATCTCTATTAATTTAACAAGATCTAATCATTGAATTATATATTTGAAACTAATCCACAAAATACACAAAAGCAAACAGGGACCTGAATGTTTTAAACAACTAATTTAAACACTTCCTCAAAAAAAAAGTAAATAAGCAAATTATTCAAGGTTATTTTGAAGTCCAGCAGAAACCTAACTTCATGAGTAAGTCATGGTCAGGTGGAAGATGTTGGTTGGTACAAATGAGACCACAGCAGCAATTCCCAGAGAAGAGAAGAATATGCTATACACTCACCGCAAAAGGGAGTCTGTAATAGTTTATGTGCCATTGAATAATCTAATTAAAATTACAATGAACCGGTTCTAAGCACCAGTTTGTCCCTATTTACATGAGCACTGGAGAGGTAACTCTGAGAAGTAGGCTGAAAACTTCAGCTTAGGGCTTATGAATTAAAACATTTTGCTTTCACTGCTAGAATTTCTCCATATCAAATTAGGAGATCCTTGCCAACTCACCATGAGAGGAAATGCTATCCAGTTTTCAACTTCCTATAGGAGCTGAGAAGTAAAATATGTTCAGAAGGCAGAATTTAATCAACCTCATAGCAACAAAATTAATCTTTCGTTAGCAAATAAAAACCACATATCCTCATCCAACGCAAAAGCTAAATAGAGAGAATCCCAGCAGCTTAAGATACAAAACATACCATTAAAGCTTGAAAATCCCATTATCAGCAAAAACAAGCTCAGAAATCCAAGCCTAACGCTATCCTTCTGTAATCTGTCAAGTCCACCTTCCACCTTCATTTAATATATTAGATAAGGAAAAGCTCTTTTTATGTCATACTCAGGAAGAGAATGAAATGTTTACACAGTACAAATTTCAATACAAGAAAGAAAAGCTAGAAATGAAATTTCCACAACATACCACACAGTGAGAGAGAGATGTTCCTCTCCCCCAAAACTGAACTAGGTCCAATGAAGACTAAGGGAAATAGAGATAGATTTTAGACCTGATTAATAGGTAGCACTGCCTCCCCTTTGATTTGGCTAACCCAGCAAAAGAGACAATGTGAACTATTTCAGAAGGAAAGAAAAGGAAAAGAAAAACATAGACACACAGTACATGATATCTACAAAAGGAATGTGTATAAATTTTATTAATATACGCACACACAAATAATTCACATGGTCTTAACTGACATTTTAGAAGTCATATAAAATATGCCAAATTGTCCAGTATCGTTTTCAGGATTTAGAGCACCCATCACCTAATAAAAGCTTCAAGTTAAAATTGGCTTATACAGTAAGAACAAAGTACAAGGAGGCTCTATGCTGTGAAAGCTTGTAGGGGATAAGACAGAGCCAAGTGTGTTCTATATGTCTGCATATCTTTTTAATTAATATTCAATGGAGTAGTTCACCCATGTGGTCTTTGTTACACACTACCTGCTCTGTGGTTGAGAGAGCATCAGAATTAGATTAGAAAAAGTGGGTATAAATTTGGCTTTGTCGTGTGATACCACTTAGGAACCCAGGAATTTTGCTTTTCAAAGGAGAAAATAAAAACAAAATAACACATTTGTGATGAAGATAAAGTGAGATTAAATGTGTGAAACCAATTTGTATACTATAAATGACCTTTGGTTGTTATTTGTCATCAGTGAGTTGTAATACTTCATTACCTGGATCTAATACATGGTTTTGTAACAATGAACTTATAATCAGAAGAAACAAATTAACTTTCTACGTGAAATTTTGTACAGAAATAGAAAATCCCTAATTAATTTGGTAGCAAGATTTTCCAGGTTTAAAACCTGTCCTGTCACCTCGTATAAATCCTATTGATGTCGGAGTTTCAGGTTCTTGGTCCCGGTGATTCGAAGAAGGAATCGAGGGACCACAGGAGTAGTGGTAAGTCAGGATTTATTTATAGGAAACAAGAATTACAACTACCAGAAAAAACAAACCTCCAAGCAGAAAGGGCCCAGGAGGGGAACAAGCTCTCCTGCTCCCTCTCAGAGGTCTGGCTGAGGTCTGTGTCTGAGCTCTCTGCTCAGGGGTTTATATAGTCCTAGGGGTTGTTTTACTGGAACTTCTTAGGGCATGGGTCTTTGTCAATTACAGCCAGCTATCCAATGAAGACTCAGGCCCTGGAAACTGACATGACATTGGCCAGTCAGAACTACAGGAGGAGGAGACAGCAAGGCATCATCCATGAAATGGACTAGCCAGAAGAGCAGAGGAGAAGACAGCAAGGCGCCAATATCTCCCCCACCGTGTCCGGCCCTTCCAGCAAGCTGGTTCCTCCATCCGCCACAGCATCAGCACCGCCAGGGCCAGGGCCGCAGGTCATAGGGCCACCTTGTCCTGCATCACTATAAAATGCCTATTAATATATAAGCCAAAACCAAATAGTAGCACTGGAACAAAGATAAAAATCATATGTCAACAGGCAGAAGACAAATCATTAACCTTATTGTTGCTCATAATTTAGTGAGAAGCAAGGGGTTTAATTATGCACCATGTCCTCTATCTTTGGGAAAGAAACAAGCAAACATAAAACAATAAGGAAAAGTCATACTGCAAAGGTTCTCAGAGTGTGGTCCTGAGACCACAGAGCAGAAGCATCTGCTGAGAATTTGTCAGAAATGTAAATTTAGCCAGGCAAGGTGTCACAGCTGTAAACCCGGCACTCTGGGAGGCTGAGGCAGGAGGATCACTTGAGCTCAGGAGATGAGCCTGAACAAGAGCAAGACCATATCTCTACAAAAAATAGAAAAATTAGCCAGGTGACATGGTGTGCACCTGCAGTCCCAGCCATTTGAGAGGCTGGGGCAAGAGGATTGCTTGAATCCAGAATTTGAGGTTGCTGTGAGCTAGAAGAGAGAGAGAAAGAGAGAGAGAGAGAAAGGTAAATTCAGTAAATTCAAGGGCCTCCATGTCAAATCTACTAAATTAGAAACTCTGCTGGTGGTTCCCAGCAACGGGGCTCTAAGTAACCCTCCAAGTGATTCTTATGCCTGCTAAAATCTGAGGTTCATTGTCACAGACAGACAAAATGAAAAGGGTGGAATATTCTGGCTCATGCTTACCCCATGAACAAACTTCAGAAGAAGAATTTTCTAAAGGCCTCAAACATGTAAATATTATTATTTCCACTTTCAGGTAAGAAAATTCATAAATAGGCAGTAAGAGATTTGATCAAGCCCAGAATAATTAGGAAGAATTAGAGCTCATGTTTTACTTATTGGACCTTGAAATCATCTCTTTCTTAACCTTGGTCCCCTAGTGCTGAGGCTAGTAGTTTGAAAACTACTTATGTGAATTAAATAGAAAAAAATGGAAGATTTCTGCTTGATGTCCTCAAAAATATGATAAGGAGCAAAATCCAAATACTGGTAAGATGCAAACAAAATTAAATAGGAACAGAGAGAGAGAAAGAATGAGTAAAGAAATAGGAATGTGGGAAATCCCAAAAGACAATAACACAATAAAATTTATATTAATAAGACTAGAATAAAATCCCACAAACTGTTGTGGGGAGAAAACAGAACATATTAAGAAATTAGAGGACATACTGTTGAAACTATGACAAAGATAAAAGATACAGAATTGTGAGATATGAGATCTAAACAAGAATGATACTTCTCTCCACATAAGAAATATAAAAATGGGCTCGGTGCCTGTGGCTCAACGGGTTAAGGCACCAGCCATGTACACCTGAGCTGGCGGGTTTGAATCCAGCCTGGGCCCACCAAACAACAATGATGGCTGCAACCAAAGAATGGCGGGGCGTTGTGGTGGGTGCCTGTGGTCTCAGCTACTTGGGAGGCGGAGGCAGGAGACTCGCTTGAGCCCAGGAGTTGGAGGTTGCTGTGAGCTGTGATGCGACAGCACTCTATCCTGGGTGACAGTTTGAGGGTCTCTTTCAAAAAAAGAAATATAAAAACAAAGAGAAGCAACAGTATGTGATATACTATGGGAAAAAAAATGTTCTGGAAATGAAAAGAGGACAAAAAAATATATACATATGAATCACAGAATTTGACACACAACTAATGATGAAAGACCCGTCTACAACAGGACATATGCTGATAATTTTATATTATTGTAATTTCAATGACAGAAAATAAAAATCCACAAAACATTTAAGGTTAAGCTATAAGGCATTATGAGAATAAATGAAGATCACAAAATGAGAATATAGACACTTTATCCTCAGCTTTCTACAGCAAGGGACTCAGTCACCATCATTGCGTTTTCTAGAGATTCAAAGGCAGGTGGGGAAGTGGGAACACTTTATAGTAAAAGGGAAAAAAAGAGATGCTGCAGATAAGCTCTAATTGAAAGTTGTTAGTAGGGGAAGCTGGAGGTGTGCTAACCGGAAGGAGGGTACACTATGAGATGAATTTAGGGAGCATGTTTAGCTTTCTCTGATTGATTAGAGTTAAAATTTGAGGTAAAAATTAGAGAAGCTGCAAGTCATTGACCAAGACCTCATCACTTAAGGTGAATGAAGAAAATATATAGAAAACCTTTTAACTGATCTCTAAATAAAGACTTTCTGGGCTTAATAACAATAGAATATATCACCAATATCTCCAAGGAAAAGACATATAGATTTTAATGCATAAAAACTATCTATGTAAACTATACAAAAGATAATATTAAGAATGTGCAAATACAAAAATAAGGGCTTTTATTATTATAAATGTGCATATCTTTTCAATTTACCATTTTATTTTTTGTTTCACATTTCATTTAATCTCACTATAAATTTCCAATTAATATATATTCTGCTGCTGCTTTTTTCTTTGTTGTGAACAATGTTAAAAATAATTTAAAAATCATGAGGAATTATTAATATTACACTGTTAGGAAAAAAGTCATAAAATAAAAAGATTTAACATAGATTTAATCTGCATAAAGATATATATGTAAAGGTATATATGTATACAAATCATATTTCATTAAAGTATATATGTCCTTTCATAAAGTATATATTGAAATACAAGATTGTATATATTATATACTTAAATATATATGTATATATAGCTTTTGATATACATTTGATAAAATTCAACATATGTATATATAAATGCATATATACATATATTAAACATATATGTAAACATATATGTATATAAATACATATATACATATATTAAACATGTATTTATATGTATATATACATATATTAAACATATGATATATAAATACATATATATGTATATTAAATATGTGTGTATATATAGTTTTCATCTACATACATATACATATATTAAATATATGTATATATATAATTTTCATCTACATACATATAGATTAAATATATGTGTATATGTATATATAAATACGTATATATACATATATGAAATATATATATATATAGCTTTTGATGTACATTTGATAAAATTCAACATATATGTGTGTGTGTGTGTGTTCATATATATACATGGGGATTCATTGAAGGTTCAAAGAACCAGGTTACATTGATTGCATTTGTTAGATAAGGACCCTTTTATAATTGTTTCCCACCCCCAAAAAGTGTATCATGCCGCGTGTCCCCCCCCCCCCACCCCCCAAAAGAACATAAGCGCGACCCCAAAACCACCCCCCACACCAGAAAAAAAAAAAAAAAGAAAAGTCCTGCATAGAGTTAAGCAAAGTTATATTTTGAGTTAAGTGAACAGAATCTGTGGCCAGCAAGCAGGGTCAGGTGGTGT
>CAUYRH010002688.1:0-167594 GCA_963574655.1 Perodicticus potto
ACACACAGACACACACGTACACACATGCACACACAGACACACACGTACACACATGCACAGATACACACACTTACACACATGCACACACAGACACACACGTACACACATGCACAGATACACACACTTACACACATGCACACACAGACACACACTTACACACATGCACACACAGACACACATGCACAGATACAGACACACACTTACGCACGCACACACAGACACACTTACACACGCACACACAGACACACACTTACACACATGCACACACGTACACACATGCACAGATACAGACACATGCACACACACACACTTACACACATGCACACACAGACACACATGTACACACATGCACAGATACAGACACACACACACATGCACACACAGACACACACTTACATTTATATACACAGTTACTTGCACACATGTGGACATCCGTTTAACACAGACACATTTACACACGCACACTTGTATACACATCAATGCACCACTTAACACGTGCGCAGATGCACACTTGCTTGCACTGTGCACGTTTGCACACACAGAGATGCAGCTCCCTACACGGATGCGCACATTTACACATGAATGCACAGATACATGTGCTTGGACACAGACACACAGACGAGCAGATACACATGCTTGCGTACCGTACACACAGACATGTGCGCACGTGTGCACACACGGATACCCGTTCATGCAGGTCCACCTATACACCCATAGACATGTACACACAGAGATCCACCCTGCAGACAAGTGTACAGACATGTATGTATTGTACGCTTATACACACACAAGCACGTGTGTGCATGTATATACCACACGGACACACAGACATACAACACGGGGACACATAGGCACATGCACACGTAAACACACCACACACTCACACTTGTACGTGCACAGGTGTGAGGCTTGACGGGCAGGAGCCTGGGTCTGCTGTGTTGCACGGATGCAGTGATGAGACAGGAGGCACGCCTGCCCAGCAGTGGTGGGGAGGGCCCTGTGCTCTCTCCACCGGCTGTTCCTGCTGACGGCAACAAGGTATAGCAGGATAAGCAGCAGGAGCCACGTGGTGGTAACTGTGGGACCAGCAGTGGCGGCCAGGGTCCCTGCAGGGCCAAGAGCTTTGACCTTTTTGGGCTCAGACAGTCGTGCAGCTGGCCAGGGACCGTGCAGGCAGTTCAGTTCTAGCTGAAGGGACAGCCTTCTGGCCCGACCACCCTGCCACCTGCAATGCGGCAGGGCCAGTGTACCTGGGCTGAGGTTACAGCCGGCTGGGCGCCAGAGTGAGGGAGTGAGCAGATCTGGGGGCTGCAGTCTGGAGCCATGGTGGTTCCTGCATTTGGTAGAGGGCATGAGGCCTAAATGGCATGTGCAAAGGGAGGGACTGCAGGGTTTGGGGGGAGGAAGCTGCCTCGCTGTTGGTGTGGGACTGGGGACATGCCAGGCAGTGGCCCCCAGGGATGAGCCCTAGGTAAGCAGAGGGAAGGACAGCCTGGAGTGGTGTCAGTGAGAGCACACACAGCCAGCACTCAGGGAGCTTCACACAGGTAGGAAAGTAATTTTAAAGAATGCATCTTAAAGTGAATGTACTTAATACCACTGAATTGTATGCTTAGAAATAGTGAAGATAAGGCTGGGCACAGTGGCTCACACCTGTGCTCCTAGCATTCTGGTTGTCTGAGGCGGAAGGATTGTTTGAGCTCAGGAGACCAGCCTGAGCAAGAGCAAGACCCTGTCTCTACTTAAAATAGAAGAAATTTAGCCAGGCATGGTGGCACACGCCTGTAGTCCCAGATAGTAAGGAGGCTGAGGTAGGAGGATCACTTGAGCCTAGGAGTTTGAGATTGTAATGAGCTATGATGATGCCACTGCACTCCAGCCTGGGCCATAGAGCGAGACTCTGTCTCTAAAGAAATTTAAAAAGCCACCCTACAGTGCCATTTTACACTGGTAGGTCAGCGCTCCCCACCTTGTGTCATAAAAATAGTAACATCTGTTGCTGCCACAGTTGTAGTGAAACGGACAGACTCTGTCAGCCCTGTCAGCACACACATGAGAAAACTCTTTCGAAAAAGCAAAAAGGTAGGTTGTAGCAAGACCCATGAAGGTATTCATTTGGATCTTAGAAATCTTATCCTGGGGAATTTATTCTAAGAAAGTAGGTCAAAACAAACAGAAGAATAGTATACAGAGGTTTATTTCTGGAGCAAAATACTGGGATCACCCAACCCAGCCTGCCACAGGGCACAGGTGTTAGTACAGTTGAACATTAGAGTATTAGGACGCCCACAAGATGACAGTGGCCAGTGCTGCAGGAGCTAGAAAATGACAGGCTGCCAGGTGCAGGGAGAGGCCCACTCAGTCAGGAAAAGGTTCGTTCTTTTTTCTCCTCCCGTCCTTCTGGAGCGGGGAAGAACAAACGGGAGTGTGTGTTGTCGCTCACGTGGATTCCCTGCAAACCTCCAGAAAAGTGATAAACAGATCTTTGCATCCTGGTGCTGGTTAATTTGTTTTCAATAGGTTTCAATCAATTACGTGTGGTCTTGGGGAAGGGGAAGTGCACCAGTAATTGGCTAAAATAAATCACTTGGCACTTCAAAAGCAGCTCTCTGCTGAGATGTGAGCAGCCCAACTTTCGATTCTTAATAAACAGGCACATTTGTCCCTCACCTCCAGGTCCCCCGAGCTCCATTGGAACCGCGCACAGAGGGTCTTGGAGGAGGGACACGACGTGGCAGATGATGGATTTGGCCACGCTGCAGAGGGCATCTGAGTCGGATGTGCTAGGGAGCAGGCCAGCCATGCCTCCTGCCCTTCCTCCAGCCCCCATACCAGTGTCCTGTGACTGCAGAGACAGAATGCTAAAACTGGGGGCCTGAAAACAACAGAAATTATTTCCCTCACAGTTCTGAAGGCTGAAGTCCAGCTCAGAGTGTCCCTCTGAAGGCCCTAGGGGAGGATTCTTCCTTGCCCCCTCCAGCTTCGGATGGTGGCTGACAATCCTTGGCATTCCTTGGCAGTGGCCACGTCACTCTGATAGAGGCCCCCCCATCAGCACATCGCCATTTCCCTGCCTGTGTCTGTCTCTGCATCTCTTCTCTTCTTTAAGGATCCTATTCTCAAATCCATGTGCATGGGAACCAGGATTAGGGCTTCAGCATGTCTTTAGGGGGAACCAGTTCAGCCAACGGTGCCCTGTTTTTGGTGAGGGCCACCAAGACTGGCTGCTCACTGACCAGTGCTGTCCCCCTGCCCTTGTGTGGGGTTCAGAATGGGACCTGCGTCCTCTAGCACTTAGCGGTTAGATCGTCAAATGAGGGATGTTATTTCTGAATTGTCACCCTCTGAGGTGTTTCGCTTGGTGGGTGGGCAGGAGGGAAACTGAGGTAGAGAGGGGGCTATTCTCCCTGCGGCGGAGCTCAGCCTGGAGGCCATCTATGCAGGCTTCCCTCGGTACTGAACGGAATCATTTCTGAGCCTCCCTGCAGGCCCCAAGCCCGCTGAGCCTGAGGGATGCAGCCTAGGGGGGTCAACCAGCCTGCTAAGTGCAGAGCACCCTGGGCGGGCCACATGGAGCTGGGGGAGCCTCGGGCCCTGGGGTTGTGAGGGCTGGGTTGCTGGCAGCTACCTGGGGTTTCCTGGACCCCTCCCCGACTTCCCTTCATGGGGTAACAGAGTCTCATGGAACCTGTGCCCTGTGCTTCCCTTGCCTGCTTTAAGGACAACCAGACAACCCCCACTGAGGGAGGAAAAAAGAATCTTCCCATCTTACCCACAGGGAAACTGAGGCCCAGTGGGTCAGGGCTCTTGATGTCAGAGAACAGAATGCTCTCTGCCATTAGCTGCTGTTGCGTCCCTCTGTGCCCCACAGACACAGCCAGAGGCTCCCTGGAAAATTCTTTCCCAGGCCATGTAAGAGGCAGTCCAAGGTCTCGGCTATCTCCCTGGTGACTGCAGGGCCTTTGGAGCTAAAAGAAGCTGGGGAAGGAACCCTTTGTGGTCAGAGGTAAGTCTGCCCTGACCCAAGGGGAGCCTGGGGTCAAGGTCCAGAGGAGCCAGCTGGACAGGGTCTTCTCTGCGTTCCTGGAGCCTGGGAGGCCCATGTTCAGCCTAGCTTGTCCAGAGGTCCCCCTGGAAGCTTGAATAAGGCCAGCCTGGGACAGCAACAGGCAGTGGCGGGCCGGGGACCAGACACAGGAAGTGGAATGATCTAAGACAAGCCAGCACTGTGCCCTCAGAGAAGGGGGGTACAAGCCAGATACAAGATAGTCTCGGAGGAAATGGCATAAGGGCTGGAAGGTGGTGGGGTCAAAAGACCAGGAAAGACCCTTCCCAGGAAGGGAACCCTAGGAAACCATGTTGGCGCTGGGGGAAGGGCACTCAAGCTCAGGGAGCAGCAGGTGCAAAGGCCCTGAGGTCTGAGCTCACCTGGCCCGTTTGCACAGCAGTGAAGAGGCCACAGTGGGAGGAAACCACTGACCTGGGACGCATGAGCCTTCTTTAGTGTCCAGGGATTGGCGCATGGGCATCTCAGCACAGGTCTGCCTGCCAGGATGATGAGGGAGGAAGGGGCAGGCGTCTTCCTCACAAATCACGGCTGCCTAATGAAGTACCTTGTGCCTTGAGAGAACTCCCGGACCTCTTGCTCTGAGCCGGGTCAGAGCCTCTGCAAAATTACAGCTGTACGACACGGCGACGGGGAGCGGGCCTCTCAGCCCGCCTGTAATTACGGCCCACCGAGTGCTGATTGCCGCAGTCCAATTAATTAAACACGGCAGCGACCCAAATTATGATCCCTTGCCTTGTACCGAGCAGTATTTTTAACCTTAACTGTCGGGGCTGAACTTAAATTTCCTATCTGGACAGAAGTGTCACCCGAGGGAGAAGGAGGTGTTGAACCAAACCTTGCCGATGACAGACCCTGTAATTAGAAACTGTAGTGTCCCCGAGACTGGTCTTTAAAACTGTCAGAAGCCAAACGGCCGTCATTTGATACAAGACTATCATTACCCACAAACCTATTAGCTTCAGGTAAATAACATATTATGCTAGGGACAGAAAGCAGCCAGGTTGGGGAATTGGCGGGCGCTTAATTAGGACCGGTGGTACACAAGATGGATGGTCACCCTTCTCGCTTCCTTCATTAGGAGGGAGGGTCAGGTGTGGCGCTGGCCGTGGGAGCCCAGGCTGCTGACCCGGCAGAAAAGAGCTGTCTGCTCCTGGCTTTCTGTACCCTGCACCTCTCCTCCAGGCCTGAGTTTAATACTGATCCAGACAGGGGCAGTGGGAGGGAGGGGGCACGTGAGCACCTCTGGGATGGAGAAGAGCAGGTGGGGCAACTGTCTCACTCAGCAGACAGCATCTGGGGGACAGGGAAGGGTGTAAAGGCCTTCCCTGGGGGGTGCCCCCCAAACCCACAGCTGCGGGAGGGTGGACGTGAGCCTCCTGTGAACATGGGATTCAGGCTTCCTGATTCCAGCTCCCTAGAAACTCGCAACTGGGGTGTCCTGATCTAGAGAGGTCATCCCAAGGCTAGGCACAGTGGCTCACCGCTGTAATCCCAGCACTCTGGGAGGCCGAGGCAGGAGGATTGCTTGAGCTTAGGAGTTCAAGACCAACCTGAGCAAGACTGAGACCTGTCCTCTACTAAAAATAGGAAAACAGAGGCAAGAGGATTCTTGAGCATAAGAGTTTGAGGTTGCTGTGAACTATCATGATGCTTATGATACTCTACTCAGGGTGGCAGATTGAGACTCTGTCTCAAAAAAAAAAGAGATGGGCGGTGCCTGTGGCTCAAAGGAGTGGGATGCCGGCCCCATGTGCCAGAGGTGGCAGGTTCAAACCCAGCCCCAGCCAAAAACTGCCAGAAAAAAGGGAGAGAGAGAGAGATTGTCCCAGCCATAGAGGAGAGGTCTGGCTTCCCAAAGCTTGGCAGGAAGGCCAGCGCCATCCAAATTCTGGCTGTTTTCTCTCTTCCTTGGGCCTCCACCAGCTTCCAGGGGAGCCCAGTGGGCAGCTCCGCGTGGCTGGGACCACAGGGTTCCTCCTCTATACCAAGCAGGTGCCATATCAGCCAGCAGGGTGCCGGTGCAGAATACCACAGAGCGAGCACTGGTGGTGCATGGAGGCTTGTCTTCAGTTAGCACACGCAGCCTGTGGGACTGTGAGTGTCTGGGTCCAGGACAGAAGGGTGCAATAGTGCATGGGCCATTTAGCCAGATATTGTCTGCTTGCCAGGATGCCCAGGACTGCGGGTGGCAGAAAACCTTGGCTCAGATTGGCTAAAACAATTAGAGTCATTAATGTCCCAGAACAAGGGGTGCAGAGGTAGGGTGGGCCCCGGCTGTCCCTTGCACTGTGTGAATGACACCCTGGAGTGTATTGTTTGGGTACGCGATGAATTTCTAGGAAGATGAGAATGTGAAAGGAAGTTATAAGTACTAAGTCACTGGGTGAGAACTCCTTCTGTACCTGCTCATGAGCACCTGCACACACAGCACGGGGCCAGCACAGGCCGGATATGCCCCCTTGTTCTCCAGTTTGGATCCTGGATTTTTGAGTATTTGTCCTGTCCCTGTCCTGTGTCTGCAGGGACTCATGGGGCTTGCTAGCTGTCCCAGTTCCAGGGTTGCCAGTGAGCTGAGTGTGCTCGTGAGAGGCACCCAGGAGAAGGGTGGTGCCCAGGCCTCTGTGTCCGCTGCACTTTAGTGTCACCTGAGGTCTTTCTGTCACCTTGCAGGGCCTGCCTCTTAGCCAGGGTGACCCAAGGCCACTTATAGCTCAACCTCCCAACCTGGGCA
Organism: Perodicticus potto; assembly: GCA_963574655.1. Classification (NCBI taxonomy): domain Eukaryota; kingdom Metazoa; phylum Chordata; class Mammalia; order Primates; family Lorisidae; genus Perodicticus; species Perodicticus potto. The sequence goes on from CAUYRH010002688.1 coordinate 6,801, forward strand.
CCCACTTGGGTCTGGCCTTTCTGAGGCCACCACACTCCCCAGTCCACACCCCTGTGACAGCGCCTACTATTGTCCTTTCTGTGGCTGCTCTTATTACTACAAAGACGATAACTTACAGAACAGAACCCAGGCCCTGACAGAAGTGATGTTAAGGGTACTGCTTGGCATCAGACCACCAGCTTTGAAGCCACCTCTGTCCCCTGCACGGGCCTTGATGTTCCTCACTGTGTACTAGGACAATAGTGTCTTCTGGGCAGGGGGCTCATAGTTGGACGAGGGGATAGGGGCACTTGCTCAGGGTCTGGCTTACACATTGTCAGGACCATGAGCCCCTAAAGGTCTCCAGTTCATGTGCAAGTTTAAGCACTGCATGCCAGGATCCGAGAGGTAATTCCACAGCAACTCAGCCCAGGCACCCACCCTGAGGAGCTGACCCCCAGACGCCAGGTGCTCCGAGTGGTTCTGGGGCAGAGCATTTGTTCTGTGGGGGCGCATCCACCAGGGCTTGCTACATCAGTGGAAAACGTGTCTGGTGTGTCGTGATGGCCACCACCTGCCACTTGTGGCTCGAAAGCACCTGGAATGTGACCAGTGCGACCCAGGAACAGATGTTTTCACATGATTTCGTTTCAGTAATTTACATTTAAAACTCGGCTACCTTGCGGATGGCTTGAGTCTGTGAGAACCCAGGGAAGAGAAGCCCACGGAGTATGTGGAAAGGGGTGTCCGAGCACGGTCCAAGGGGCCAGGCAGGACCTACCAGAGGAAGGAGAAAGGTTTTTCCAGAAAACGGTGACTGACAAAGAAAGAGCGGGGGAGGGCAGGGCCTGTAGGAAGCCTGAGGAACTTCTGGAGTGGTGCAGAGGTATGCTTGGGGAGTGGAAAAGGAGATTGGCCCCAACAGCGAAACCCTCAGAGCCCAATTTAAGGGGCTGGGCGCTGTCAATGCACTTTAACGCATGGTGGTGATAGTGCCGTAGCAGTGATAGTGACTGCTAGCATTTGTTAGCCACGTAGCATGCACATACGTTGATCACTCATTCCTTCCTTAGCTGTTCCGTGAGCACCTGCTACTCGCTGGGGTGTAAGGGTACTGGCTGTAAGCACCCGAGACTTTTGCTCTCCCAAACCTCATAGCTTCCCACACACCGACTTTCCCAGTGCCGCTGACCCCTTTTCTCCCTCTAAGCCATGGCCTGGATTTGCAGGCAGGCCACCGTCCCAGACTCCTGGAGTCCACAGGCCCCCCGGCTTGATATGTATGACCCCTTCTTCTCTCCTGCCCCTCGCCTAAATGTGTGGGGCTGCAGTTTTCACAAGCTTGTCCCAGTGACATATCTGGTCGGTGTGGCCGTCTGGCTGGGAAGATCCATCAGCAGGCATCCTCGACACTCGCCAGCCCCGAACCACGTTTTAATTTGCCAGTCTGTGGGTTTCCTGTACACATATTCATCTATATTTGTGTCAGGCGAGATTGCTTTTGTCTCCCTCTCCCTGCTCGTACATCCCTCCACAGGCCTCTGTCCGCAGCGTTCTGCTTACTCGCTATCCGGTTTGGAATCAAGTTGGGGGGGTGTGGTCAACAACCCTAGGAGGCCAAATTCTGGCTGTTTTCTCTCTTCCTTGGGCCTCCACCAGCTTCCAGGGGAGCCCAGTGGGCAGCTCCGCGTGGCTGGGACCACAGGGTTCCTCCTCTGTACCAAGCAGGTGCCATATCAGCCAGCAGGGTGCCGGCGCAGAATACCACAGGCCAGCTCCAATGACAGAAATCTGTCACCTCACAGGCCTGGAGGCAGAAAGCCTAAAACCAAGTTGTCAGCCAGGTTGGTGCACTCAGAGCCCTCTCTCCTTACTGGGTAGACACTGTGTCCTCTCTGGGTGTACAAGTCTGTATCCCAATCTCCTCTTCATATGAGGACACCGGGACTGTTGGATCAGGGCCCACACACGTGACCTCATTTTACCTTAAAGACCCCATCGTCAAATACAGTCACATGTGGGGATTAGGATGTCAACATGGGAATTGCTCCAGGAGACAAATCAGCCCATAACATCTGTCATTTTCCTTCTTCGTCAATCATTACTTGAAATCAACATATAGTATTCATCTGAGAAGTGTGAGTGCACCTCATGTTTCTATAAGCCGAATTCCCCGTGCAGCCAGTACCTGGGTGGGAAACACAGTGTGACCAGCCCCCAGAATCCCCCTTTGGTCCTTGGTCAGTGGCCCCTGCTGGCGTGGCCAGTGGTCCAAATTCTAACCCCATCAGTTAATTTTTTTGGAACAGATTATGTTCCAAGGTGAGTCCGCGTAGCCACTGCTCTCTTTCAGCACCACTGGGACTGAGAGGTGAGTTGGGGCCAGACAGGGACGAGGCTTGTCAGCTCAGGACAGGAGAAGGCCATGAGGGTTTTGTGGGGAGCCCCGAGGTGGCTGCTTGAGAGGGGGGAGGTGTGGCTGGGCTTGGGACTGGGTGGATGTCAGGCAGGGCCAGTGGCCTAATGAGTTGTCGTCCAGTTGTGGTTACACAGACACGTGAGGATAGTCACCCAGAACACACAGCCCCAAAGGACAGAGGCCACCCCTGTGAACTTGGTATGTTGAAGGAAGTTGGTGCTGGTTTGTTTCTGTCCAGAGAGTGAAACTAGCAGGAAGTGAATAATGCTGTTTGTCTTTTACCTGTACCCTGGGGCGCTTGAACTTGACATTCAGGGGAGTAGTTCTTAAGTACCTGTGTGCCCTGCCTTGTGTTGGGTCCTCGGGACAGGGGTGGACATGGGAGTTGGGGTCTGTGCACTCAGAGCTGCCCCTTGGAACGTGTGGATGAGCCAGGAGCACATGGTCCAGGACACTGCTGATCGTGGGTCACTGGATGGTTGGGATGCCTTAGACATGTCCAACACGGACAGGCATGGTGGGAACCGCAGGAGGAGGGGCTCGAGCCAACACCTGAAAAGAGGGAAGGACTCTGCAGAGAAGAGACGGCTGGCCTGGTACAGGGTGCAGCATGACAAGGCCAGAAGGCTGGACCAAGCTGGTCATTCCTGTAACAGAGAAGGTGCCTGCCTGTGAGATGAGAACAGGGTGGTGTGGGTCTGATCCGTGCCATGGGCAGGACCAAGGGCCAGGCTTTGGGAGGCACAGCAAGAGTTCTGGTCCTGGGGAAGCCGTGCTGGTGAGGCCCAGGACCAGAGGCCCAGTTTCCTGACAGTTCCCTGACAGCTCCCGAGGCTGCCTGGGCCTCATTTCGCTTCCTTTAGGGCATGGGTGACCTGCACCATAACGAGGCCTTGTTCATCCCAGGAGGTCAGAGCGCCAAATGTGGGGCCCAGGGGAGCCAGTGCTGGGGCCTTCCTTGGAGCTGCCAGCCTCTGCCCTCCCAGTGGGCTCCTGATCAGGAGGGGGCCATGGTCCTAAGTTGCCCACCTGCAGGGAGCCATGGCTCCAGCATTGCCTCCACCCCCGGCTATAGCTCCATTTGGCTGGTGTCCTGGGCCCTTCCCTGCCATCAGCTCGCCTGGCATCTATCGGGTGCCTAGAGACTGTAGGCTGCCACTGAGTGGAGAGAGGAGTGTGTGCTGGCTGTGCAGGGCTGGGAGCACAATAGCCAACAGGCCAGACTTGAGGGATAGGTGTCCACTATTAAGAGGACACCTAAGCTGCCTGCCTGGCCCCCTCCCCAACTGCATGCTAGGAGCCCCATGCATGAGGACATGTGCACATGTGTGCTTCTTCCCCCCAGCCTCAACCAGGGGCTGCCAGGCATTAGAGGTGTTTGGCGTGAGAGCCCCCCCATGCCTGCCCAGCCCCCATGTCCTGATCCCTGCGTCCCCTGCAGACGGTTTCTCTGACAGAAGCTGACAAGAGCCATTTCCAAGATGGATTGATTCAATTTAGCACAAATTTTTGCTGGATTTGGTGACGTATGGCTCCCTGTTGGAACTGCATCGAATGTGACTCCAAAGAGAGAGGCTTTATTAGGCCAGGCAGTGCTGAGCAGGTGGGGCCCAGGGGCTGAGCGCCTCCAGCGCCAGGGCCATCTTGTGTGCTGCCCTGGAGCCCCCACGGGTCCCCCCACACACCTCTGTTCTCCCATCATTAGGGGACCGCCTGGCTGCTCAAAAGGAAAATGCTTTGTGAGCCGGCTTTTCATTATACTCCAGGGGCTGAATTTCCATTTTATTCCCAGAAGCAAAGTTTTGCTACTGCTGAGGACCCCACCATGGGAGGCCCAGAACTAAGACTTCTTCCCTCTGGGCTGATAAATTCTTAATGGAGGCTGTGGCTCCAGCAGCCCACCGCTCCCCCAGCCCAGGACCAGAGCCCCAGCCTGTGTGTGTGTGTGTGTGTGTGTGTGTGTGTGTGTGTGTGTATGTGTGTCTTAGTGGTCTGCACACATTGTCAGGGCACGCACCACAGCTGGCAGCCTGGCTTCGTGCCTGTGGCTCTGTGCATGAGAATAGGCTCTGGGTCTGGTGCCACGGCGAGGGCCACCGGCTGCTTCCAAGGCTCAGGCTGGAAGAAAACAGCAGGAGTCAGGGGAGTGGACCAGCCTGGGTTAGGGAGGCAGGACCCAAAGTGTGGGCACGCATGGCTTAGGCCTTGTTGTAGGAGCCCTCCCAAGGTTCCCACCCATGAAGAGTGAACATCAAAGCCCCCCACTGCATCATGTATCTATTGCAGTCACACCGGCCTCTTGCTGTTCCTTGAACACACCAGGCAGCCTCAGGGCCTTTGCTCCTGCTGTCCCCCTGCCCCGGCCGCTCTTCCCACATCTGTGCCTGGCTCATGCTCCTGGCTCCTTCAGGCCTCCATTCAGAAGCAAGGCCCTCCCTAAGGCCAACCTTGACCACCCTGTTGAAATTGAACACTCAGTCCCTCTCCTGCCTTTGTTTTACTTCGTATCTGTCTGTCTTTGACCCCACATCCCCGAGTCCTCAGCGCTTTCTTCACTGCTCTAGTCCCAGTGCCCAGAACCGCCCCTGGCACTCAACAAATGGAGGAGCTGCTGAGCGAGTGCCTGGCGTCCTGTGGTATCTGAGCCGGACACGGAGAGGCAGGGACCTGGATTGATTCCCCCTGTATTTGTATTTAGCTGGAAACAGCTCCCCAAAAGATGTCCACACCCTAACTCTTGAAACCTGCACATGTGACCTTATTTGGAAAAGGGGTTTTAACTTGTGTGATTATGTTAAAGATTTGAGAAGCATGACCCTGGATTATCCAGGTAGGGTAAATGCAATCACATGTGTCCTCAGAAGAGAGAGACAGAGGAGGTGTGAGATACACAGAAGGCAGAGATTGGAGTGCCACGAGCCGGGGACCCCTGGAGCCCCAGAGACTGGAAGAGGCAGGAAGGATGCTGCCCTAGAGCCTTTAGGAGAAGTGTGGCCCTGCTGACACCCTGATTTTCAGCCCAGTACACTGATTTCCAACTTCTGGTCTCCAGAACCGTGAGAGAATTCATTCTGTCGTTTCAGCCACCTGTGCCAGCTTGTTATCGCAGCCCCAGAAACTCAGAGAGTGTCTGATGCTACTGACACAACTTGCAGGCTCTCCCCAGAGGCAGGGCTGGGACCCACCAGCCTGGTTAGAGATCTCCCTTTCTCGGGACCACCATCTCTGAAGTCAGGGTCCAGGTTCTCCTGGGTGGGGATGTGGGAGGGTAGACACAGTGGCGGGTGGAGAGGAGGGGAGAGAATCTCCACAATGTGTAAGGAGTGCTGTCCTCCGAGTCCATGGCCTGGCTCAGCCTCACCATGCACATCATTAAACCTTAGCTATAAGGTGGGGTGCTGCCCTGAGGTTACCCTGGGGCTTAGCAGAGGCCCCTCCAAACTGAGCCTGGACCCTAGACAATATTCCTTGGATTTGTGACCAGACAACACAATGAGTGGCCATCAAGAAATCAGCGTGTTGACCTGGCTGTGTGGCCAAGAAGGTTTTTGGGCCCCAGGGCAGCCTCTGGCACCAGAGCCCGGGTTCAACCCCAGACTTTCCAAGGCTTCTGCGAGGCTCTGACAGCTGTGCCCATCCCCACACTCTGGCAGTCGGTCGTTTTGTCTGCCTAGGCGGGACCCCAAGCTTCAAAGTGCCCGTGCACTGCCCAGCCCTCCCTGGGATTTTTTTCTGGGGTGTCTTTTGATATGTGTGGTGTTTTCTTCCCTCTCTTCTGAGGCAAACGGCTGAGTGATGGCTTTTCATCTCCTACTTTGAGTAGCTGTAAGAGCTACTTTATATAAACATCAATTACAGGCACGTAATAAATTAAGGGTCCCTCACGCCGCACACATTAGAGTCCACTCCGATATCAAAGCACTCCCATCACCCAGGGAACGGGAGGGCGGAGGCTGATTAGCCAGGAGATGTTGGTGGAGACAGAAGGCTAATTTAATTGCACATCCACAGAGGGTCGAGGACAGAGGGACCCCCCCTTGCCCACTTGTCCCTGGCTAGCGAGTGGTAGGGATGGTTGGGCCAGGGTCACTGACCAGGCCTTTTGAGGGTCGAGGGCCAGCCATAGCTGTGGTGTTGTACCATCCCACGTGTCACCTGACCCTAAACCTCAGCCTGCAGCATGTGGGTATTGTCCTGGGGGCGCCTGGGAACCTTTGAGACAGTCTCTACCCTCCCCACTCAGGTGTAAGCTGGTGTTGGCCTGTTTGGACACCAGCTCTGCCACCCTAATGGCTCCACTCCAGGGTCCTTCAGCCCCTCTGGGTGGCTCCTTAGCCAGGCCCCCCTCCTCCCTGGCTCGGAGATGGCATTTAAGAGCATGCACTCCGACTCCAGCCTGCCAGGGCTCTCTTCTCTGCAGCTGGGCAGCCTTGAGCCATGTGTTGAGCCTCTCTGGGGCCTAGGAGCACCTGGAGCCACGCAGGGGACTCTTCTGGGTCACCTCTGTTACTGCTTCCCTTCACTGACACACAGCTCTTCTCTCTCCACTCTCTGCCACCCTCCACCCGGGAACACGTTCCCAGGTTTCTCCAGGTCATGCGGGCCTTGTCTTCCCAGCCTGTGGAAGGACGTGGGGGCCTTGCTGCCCGGAGGCCTCACTCCCGCCCCCAGGAAGCAGGAGCAATTCCTGCCTGGCCCCCCAGCTCTCCCGGGCCCCCCGTGCCACGCCGTGCCCGGGCCCCTGTCCACTCTTTTTCTCTTCCCTTGGGAACTATGGAGGCCCCCCAGCCCTGGGACGGTCCCCACATTCCGCAAGCATCAGAATCCCCATGGGGTGTGGCGTACCACAGAAAGGGGGCCCCACCAGGGTGTCTGATTCCACATTTGGAAGAAGGGCCCAGACTCTGCATTTCTGCTCCCAGGTGCTGCTGTGGTGGGGGAACCCCACTTTGAGAACCACTGCACGTTGGAATCTGGGGGCTTCTAAAAACACAAAAGGCCTGGTGGCCGTGCAGGTGATTCTGAGAGCCCCGGAGAGCCAGGCTGAGAAAGAGGGAGGTCCCAGTTGGGATCAGTGGTTGTGGTGGTCAGTCCCGCACCTCCTCCCGGAGGAGCCCACTAGAGGGACGGCTCTGCGGCTCCGGGCGGCGTTCCAGCTCTCTGAGGTCATAGTTTCCGTGTGAGGCAGCTGCTGATCTCTGCCCTGACTCTGTCCTCCTCCCCACCCGGGGCCTGCACTCCAGCCTGAGGTGGTGCCCAGGGAGCCAGGAGCCGTCCAGCCTCCGTCCAGCCTCCGCCCAGGCTCCCCCAAACCCCCTCGAGCCACCCTCCTCAGCCAGACTGCTGTGCCCGGGGGTTAAGTAGAAACCAGCGGTTACTAAGGAAGGAGATCGCTGAGGCCTGGGTCACCCTGAGATCATGTGGATGAGATCTGCCCGCAGGCCGGGGGAGGCACGTGGGGGAGAGCAGGGGCTCAGAAAGAGGGGCCGGAGGCTGGCCTCAGCTCAGGCCTGTGTTTTCATCTCCTACTGGGATGCAGGGGTCCCAGGGTGGGCCAGGCAATTCTCTGTGTAGGGAGAGTACCAAGCAGGTCCGGGAGCTGGAGCTGGAGATGTCCCCGTGGTCTCTGAGGGCGCCCCATGGCTGAGCTGTACAGAAGGCGGCCGAGTCTGGTAGGGCAGGGGCACGTGGGGAGTGACAACAGCTCTCTTTTGAGGGCCCCCGGCACATGTGGACAAGTCCTTTAAGCACCCTAAAAGCATGGGAGGAAATGGCCCATTTCCTCCTGTCTCTTCTACAGAACCATAAGCCCATGTGGCCCTGCCAGCTCTGCAGCCAGTGTGTGCCGCCCACTCCCAGGACTCTGCTCCCAGTTGACTGTTCTCACCCCCAGGCATGGGGACATGCAGGGAGGGGTACAGGGAAGGGATGGGAGGAAGAATAAAAGGCCAGTGCCTGGTAGCCAGCAGAGGGGCACAGGGAGGCCTGGGAGCACTGGGCAGCAGGGTCAGCCCCAGGGCAGCCACCCCAGGGCCTCGCTTGGCTTCGCTCCAGGTCCCTTCTTCCTGTCAGAGCTTCCATAGAACTAAAGCTATGGCCCCTTCCTGGGGATGGGCCATTCCCCTTGAAGATCTCAAGCCACCACTCACTCCTGGGAGGCTTGAGGAAGGGAACAGAGCTGGGTTGTGTTCTGGCTCCAGCACTGGTGACCACAGGACCTGGGGCAGGCGCTATCCTACCTATGACAAAGAGTCAGTGCCGGCAGCCACCCACAGTGCTTCCAGGGGTGATAACGGGGAATGCAGAGCCTGTCACCTGGCCCTGGGGTGCTGGATATTTCCACCACAATTAGACATTCTCTGGGACCCAGTTTCCCCAGCTGTAAAATGAGGGTAGTAGACCAAATTCTCTCTCTGACGCCCCTCACCATTTTCCCCACCTTGATTTGAGGAGCTGGTGTGATATTCACGGCGTTACCCTAACCATGACGTGGGGGTTGGGGAACGCATCTTGGCTCCTGATGTTCCTGGTGGGTGAGAGCATCTGTCTTCTTTGGGAGTCAGCATCCGGCTGGGGAGAGAGGGAGGTGGCCCAGAGTCACTGGCACACAAGGGTCATCTTTCCTTATAATCAGATGGGAGAAAACAGGGTGTCCTGAGGATATGCAGGACCTGGGTTCCAGCAGGGCCATGTGCACTTGACCCCACCATCTAACCTCCCCATGCCACAATTTTCTCATCTGTGAAATGGGCCATACAGCTGGCAGTGACTAAATGAGTTCATGTGCATAAAAACCTTCCAGAAGATTTTCCATCCATATTTATTGTCTCAGAACCAGGTAAAGAAATCCTGACAGTGGGGCTACTGCCCAGAACCTTCCACCTGCTCTCAGGCCTTACGCCGAAGCCATTTGCCTGAAGAAAGCGGAAAGTGAAAAAGGCTGATACCCCCCGCCCCCACCCCCACTCTTCCCCAAAGGAAATCCGCGTAGCCCCAGCTTCCGAGCCCAACTCTCACTGCCAATCCAGAGCTGCTTTTCCTTTCTCTCTTTTTCTTTTTTTATCTTGCCAGCAGAGCATCTTGCGGTCGGTCATTCCATTTCATTTCTGGCCTTTGGAGAGTGACATTTACATATTAATATTTTCTGAGGGAGCCCCGTGCAGGCTGGAGCAAGTGCGGCCGCATGGCCTCACGGAGCGCACAGGGAGATAAAGCACCGCTGCCGCACGAATACCGCAGCGAGCCGCGTGGCGTGAAAGGCCTCACATTTGCCCTGTCAGCATGTGGTACATCGGCTCAACAACTGATTTAGCGCCCCTTTCTCCCTGCGAGGTTTATCTCCACTTACAGAGGACACGCTCTTTGTGAGGGGCTCTGCCTCCCTGTCACTTCCCGCTGCCATCCCTGAGCTGCGTGCCAGGGATGGGACTCTTGGCCCGAAACGCCCTGACAGGAGCATTAGCTGGAGCCAGGCACAGCCGGCTGTCACCAGCCGGGTTATCTCTCCCCTGCAGAGCCTGCTGGCCATGGCTCTCCAGTCCCCAGCCACTCAGACATCTGTGACTGCAGGTCCAGGTCCAGAATGACCCCACAGCAGGGAGGGCTTTGGCTGTGACTGATGAGGTCAGTTTTCTGTGGGTATGAGGGTCAGAGATAGAACATGGGAGGTCTCCAAGCAATGAGGATGCCCCCCGTGGATGGGACAGATGGTGGAAGGAGCCCCAGGAAATGGCAGCACTGCCATGACCGTGTGGCTGGGATTGCCCCTCATCCTGTGTAACCATCAGCTCAGCAACTGTGAGGCAGCGATGCTACCATCTGTATTTTATACCAGAGGAAACAGAGAGGGGGAGTGACTTGGCTAAGGTCACACAGCTGGGAGCTGAGCCCGGGGTCCAGAGGGTGACTCCAGAGTGGGCCACATTCAGCTTCCGGTCCCACCTCTGCCTTAGGCCACCTGTTACCATCTCTGTGACACAGTTTTCCCCTGCTGTAATTTGGGACAGCAGCACCCAGTGCTGCATCTTGTACACGGACAAGTCAGTATGTAAAACCAAAATTTGATGTGTGGGTAATCTTGTCTTAAATCACTCCGTGTGCTGGGGACGTGCGCTCAGTATCCACAAAGCAGCTGCTGTGTGTAGGGCCTGCATGGTATGAAAGGGACCTGTTGATCGATAATAGATGTAACTCAGTCACCTAGCAGCATGAGATGGTCTCCAGAGATCGCTCGTCTCACCACTCAGCTCATGCACACACCCTCTACACACCCCTATCCATCCCTTAGCTGGCCTGTTTCTTTCTTCCCTAGACCCAGATCCATGCAGGCCACGTGGTGTTCATGAACACACCCTTGACCTGCCTGCCGGGGTTCGGTCCCAGCCACTCCCTCACTTTGTGTGACCACAGATCAGATCATTTCCCTTTTTGTGCCTCAGTCTTCTCTCCGGACAAGTGGGATGATAAAGCAACTATCTCACGGGGCTCCGTGAGGGCTAAATGACTTACTGTGCTAAGTGTTTGGGACGGTAGGTTCTAGACGTTCATAAATGTTTTTAGCAGTGGCCTTCATCACCTTCACCCATCCCCATCACCACCACCATCAGCATTGCTGCCATCACCACCAGCCCTGAAGTAAGGAGCGTGTCGGTGTGCCGGGGGCAGGGGCCCAGTCAAGAGCTAGCCGTCTCTGAAACAGGCCAGCCTCTTTCTGAGTGTTCTTACCCCATAAAATGCGGAGCACGCTGGCGCTCAGCCCAGGGGTCATGAAGGGTTGCCATGAAGGGTTGTTTTAAGATCTTCCACTAATGAGGGCCCGGCAGTACCAACTGTTCCCGTGACTGAGTGTGTCAATGAGAAGCTGGGCACCACGCACAGAAGCCAGTAGCATCTTCCAGCTGGAAAGTTGGCAGGGGGACCAGAGTCCCTGCCCCTCTGGAGCCTCTCCAGGGCCTCCTAGAAATTCCAGAAGCCCCAATGGAAGAGGGCAGTTGGCAGCCGGGTTGAACGTTGGCAGTGGGGTGGCCTCACCCTCTTTGGGCCTCAGTTTCTCTGTTCTAAACAGAGGTTACTTGAACTGTGTCTGGGAGGGTGGCAGCTAAAAGGATTTGATTAGGCAATTGTCAGCTTCCCATCCAACCGACCTTAACCAATGCCCACCCGCTCTCTCCCCTTCCACCATGCCCTTCCCCACACCTTCCCCAAGGCTGTGGTTAGGATAGTCAGGGCTGCAACAGGTTTGAAAGATGAGCGTGGCCAGGCCTCACCCAGCTGTCCCTTCCCTCCTTCCCTCCTCCTCTCCCGGGTCGGTGTGACTAAGTTCCAGCAGAGGACACCTCCCTGCCCACCCCGTACACAAGGTTTACTTCTATCTACAGGGCCCTGTCAAGTGTTTGGCTCGTGGGGTGAGGGGAGACAGTGTGTCCTGAGCATACCTCCCATGCCTCAGGCCTTAGCTCATGTGCAGCTCACCCTACAGACGTGGAAACCAAGTCACCCAGCTGTACGATGGCTTGCCCAAGGTGCCACAGCTGCAGTGCAGAGGAGAGGGGCTCAAACCTTGGCCGGCGGCCCTGAGTCTGTGTGAGTGGGCAGGCGCTTGTGTGGGCGGGTGTCTGTGTGCTGGGTGTGCACGACAGAGTCGTACTAGCTGAGGGTGTGTGTGTGAATGTGGTTGTGCTGGATATGTGTTGGGTATGAGTTGTGTTGGACGTGTGTATGTTGTGTGCATATGTGACTCTGTTGCGTGCGTTATGAGACTATTGTGACTGTTGTGTGCATGTGACTTGTGTGTGTGACTGTGCTGTGTGCACGTGACTGTTGTGTGACTGCGCGTGTTGTGTATAGCTGCGTGCTGTGTGCACGTGGCTGTGTTGTGTGTGAGCTGTGTGTGTGTGGCCCAGCCCTCCAGCAGAGCTCCCTCTCCTGCGTTTATTAAGCCCCATCTCCGTCCTCCATGCTCAGGAAGATGCTGGGTAAATATTTGGTGACCGACTGTCTGATGAAACAGCCTCTGGGTTGGGAGTGGGCGGGGACTGATTGAGGAGCCGGTGGGGGCGAGGAGAGCGGGACTGGGTCCCCCCTCCAGCCCGGGAGCTGGAGCTGATGCAACTCCAGGGGAAGAAACGATGGGAGCTAGTGGAGCCTCTCTTCTTGGGCATCTGTGCCCAAGAATTTTCCATGGGTTCCAGTGTCACCCCAGGTGAGCTCCCTGAGCAAAGAATTCCCAGTGGCCATCGGGGGATGCCAGTTAGTGTTTCTTGCCACAGGATGGAGCCTGCCCTGCCCAACCAGCTGTCAGCTGATAAGACCACACAGGGGCACATGACACAAGGATCTGGGGGTCACTAGGAGGAGGTGTGGAGATCAGCAGCCCCGGAATGAGTGGGGTACTGCCAGGCCTTGGACCCGGGACTTTCTGGGGTGACACTGTTTCTCAGACTCCTGTGTGTCTGCCTTGGGACCTGTCTTCCTGTCTAAGGCGCTGAGGCCAGCTGCTCCGAGCTGAGTCCTTCATCCTCCCCACTCCCCGTGACATCCTGCCCAGTTCTCTGGGGGTGCAGGCACCCACATTCTGAGCCTCTTCAGCCTGACTTCCTCTGTTTGGCTGCTAGTGGAGGCTGGAATTGCCCTGTGGGTATCAGCGGAAGTGAGGGTGAATAGGGGTAGGGAGACGGATTCTCCTGAGATGCCATCCCAGCCACGCCTCCTGCTGGCTGTGTGGCTTCAGGAAAGGAACTCTGTCTTTCTGGTCCTGTTTGCTCACCTAGAAACAGGGATGCTGGGGAAGCTCAGAATGCAGCAGCAGGTATGCTGAGGTGCCTGGGCACAAACGGGAGGCACTCGTAAAAGCGGGTATGACTATGAGGATGGTGCTACTTGTCAGAAGGGCTCCCATTTCGGGGCCCATGAGTCCCTGGGTGCTGCAGCCCCAGGCTCACAGGGCTAGGGTACTGAGGCCACACTCTTGCAGGGAGGGCTGGGGCTGGGGCTGTCAGCCACAGCCAGGAAGCTGGGCCTGTGAGCATTGTTCTGACCTGTTCACATTCCTGGCCTGGGAAGCCCAGGGGCCAGGCCTGTTATCACAGGGAAGAGGGCACAGGGGCCAGTCAGCTTCCCCCAGGGGCATCTCATGGCCCCATAGCATCCCTTGTATGTGGGAGGCAGGGGAAGGGTTTCTACACCCTGGGGAAACTGAGGCAGCCAATCCACACCACAGGACTTGTCCTCAGCAGCTCTGCCTCCCATGTGGGCTTCTATTCCTCCCAAGGCCCCCTGCGGAGTGGAGGCTGCTGTTAGTGAATGCACAGCAGGATTAAAAGCTGATGAGTGGGGCCCCCCCATCACCAGCTTCTCATTCCCCCCCCAAACAACTGGCTCCCCAGGGGAGCTGCTGGCTGCCTGCAGCCTCTGCTGCAACTGGCCCCGGTGGTTGCGTCACCAGCGCCTGCTGGGCGAGGCATTTCACCAGCCTTCTGGCCTCTTGGCGGGGACTGTAGGCCAGTGGGCCGGGGGTGACTGGCCTCTGGGTGGCTCCAAGGCTTCATGTGGCCCAGGGAAGCCCTCAGAGACACGTTCACCTGAGTCTGCACCTCTGGCCCACTTGTCTTTACCCAACAGTGGCAGGCTGACTGCTTTGGGGTACAGATGACCCCTCTGCTGGGATTAGCTCCCCTCTCCTCATCTCTCCCTTCACTGGCAGAGGCCCCCACAGTGGGGACTGGCATGGCTGAAAGGCAGGGATGCTTGGAGGGGGGCACTGGCTGCTGGCCTGGCTGTTGTGTGCGTGGTGTTGGCAGGATCTCAGGGAGCTGAGGACAGTGGCTAACACCAGACTTCCTTATTTCATAGCCACCCCCGTCCCTCCCCTGTGTACCATGTATAGGAGCTAAATCCCTGGTGTGGGAACTGACCCTCGCAGTGTAGGAGGTGACTGCCCAAAGAGGTCTGTGGAGGGGGCACTGCTCACATGCCTGGGGGTCAGGTAACACCGCACGCAGAGACCAGACTACAGTCACCTCTCTGGGGGCTCCGTGGGTTCCTCAAGGGGCAGCATGTTTTAGGGTCAGACTGTGGCCTTTGTCCCCAGGATGTCTGGGTTTAAGCGTCATCTCCAGGGTTGCTAACTGTGTGACCCTGGAGAAGCTGCTTCACCTCTCTGGGCTCTAGTCTCTACCTATAACATGGGGGTGGCAACAGACTTTTCCCTCTGGCTGCCTTGGGTATCTCCCCATCACTGAGTCCGAGCTGCCACCTGGACCTCCATCCTCTCATCAGCCCTCTGGGAAACTCGCTAGTGGCCTCAGATATGCTTAGCTGACTCTGCTGGAGTGTGAAGTTGGGGACTTGCTAGGTAATCTCCAGCCAGGGTCCAAACCTTGTGACTTCTCCTCTGGCCCAGGTGCTGGCTCCTGAGCACAGGCAGTCTTCACCAGGTAGAGCTGCCTGGAGGTGCCACTTGCACCTCTCTCTCCCCACTTCTGGGCAGCTGACCCTGGTTTACCAGCAGGACTTCCCTGCCTGCTCACCCTGAGCTCAGCACCAAGCCAGGAGCCACACTAATGCCAGCCACATTTACTGAACATCTACCGTGTGCCACTGGGGCCTGGGTACTCCCCAGGGATTAGCCCCGAGAACCCCCACCATAACCCCACAAGGTAGGGACTGGTTCCCATTTGTCAGATGAAGGGATGGGGCTCCGAGAGCCCATGCTGGGAATCCTGGCAGCCTGGCTTCAGCCCAGCCTAGCCTTACCCTGGGCCTGCAAGGGTATAGAGAAGGACCCCACTCCCAGATGCCCTGAAATGAGAAAAACAGCCTGTCACACATCCTGCTGGGCAGAGCGGCAGCCTGTAAGGCCACAGCTATGGGATGGGAGATGCAGAATCAGGGAGGGCAGAGGCTGTGTGCCCAGGACTGAGATGTCCATGTAGACGAAGCATCAATGACACATCTCATGGGGAGGCTGTGGGAAGGACAGAGAGTGGGGGTGAGCAGAGGGTGCCCGCCCACCATTGAGGATCCTGGCCCAGGTCCGCGCTGTCCGGGCCTGGGGAGGAAGGAGCTCATTCACTTTGGATGATGGATAAAGACAACCACTCGCTCTCTTGCAGGCGACCAGAGCCGATAATTAGCTTTTAACCTGTCCCCGCCGTTAACTCGAAAAGGCCACCATTTGTTCCAGGGAGCTGCTAGTGTATAAAGAACTAAACATGGCCAATTTTGTTCAGGATGAATTAAGACTTGTAAATGTAAAATGAGTTCATCTATTTAATTAAGTAGCAGCAATATGGGTGTTAAATTAAGTTCACAGCGGAAGTGCCAAAACAGTGTTATAAAAATATTGTCTGCGGCACAGGGATTCGGGGGGCAGCCTCACTGCCTTCGGATGGCTTCTCCCTACTTCCTTTTGTCCATTTGGGTGACTCCAGATGAGGCCCCAGCCCACTGCCCACCTCCTGCAAGCTGGGTGGGGGGCAGATTGTAGCCAGGCCAGGCACATGTCCCTTCTCGGGATGAACTATCTGCCCTGCCTCGTCCGTGGGCACACAGCTGGCTCCCGCCTCTCTCACCATACACACACATGTGTTGAGGTGTGCCACGTGGCCACTCACCTGTGCAGCCCAGGATTTACAGGGAAGGCTGCCGTGCAGCAAGGGAGAAAGGACAAGTTGAAGGGAGGGCTTTGCCCTGGGAAGGAGCAGGGTAAGGGTGAGTGAGGGGAGAGGGCAGGACAGGATAAAGACCAGGTGCCCAAAGCTGGGGCCAGAGGCCAGGTCTCTGGACCCTCCAGCATCCATTATAGAAAAGGCAGCCTCAGTGCTGGGGAGTGTGGGGTCCCCCAGGGAGGTAGCTCCTTTCATTCCAACCCCTAATCAAGGTGCCTTGGGGAGTGACTATGGCCATTCTGGGCCTAGCAGCCTGCCCTGGGCAGGGCGTGGTGGAGGGCTTCATTTGAGGACAGCGGCTCACTACAAGGCTTATGCTCAGGAAATGTGGAGGTGGACATGCCAGACTCCATCTGCCCACAGAGATGGATGTGGAATGACAACACAGACGTATGCAGGAGTGAGATTGGAAGGAAGAATTAGCTGTGGCTGCAAGTGGAAGCAGAGTCGGAATGTTTCCTCATGTAGGGCATCTCCTGGCTGGGTTTTAGAGGATGAATAGGAGTGCACCTGGTGGGCAGGGAGGAGAAGGGTATCCCCAGAAGACAGATCCCCACAACATGCCCAAGTTGTGTTGTCACACACCAGGTAGTTCACAGCACAAGGAGAAAAGGGGATGCAGCTCGAGAGGTGGGCAGAGGTGAGAGCAGCCTCGCAGTTGGGCCAAGTAGCTCCTATTTGTCCCCAAGGCAGTGGGGATGCCTTGCTCCATTGGCACTGTGCAAGCCTGCAGTCTGGGGAGGGCCACAAATAAGAAACATTAGCAGTCAAATGAGTGTTGGGTATAATGGTGAAAAGTGATGTGATGAAAATCTAGGTAAGAGGACGGGGGTTGGGGGGCAGGATGGGAAGAACTCAAGCAGAGCCCAGAAAAACAAAGGTGATGGGATGTCCCATGATTCTTGTTCCAACATGACTATTATTATAATAGAGCCCCCTTTATGGTCATTTGTTTCCAGTGGAGAAAGTAACACAGGAATGTGTAGGGCAGGTGCAAAGGCCCTGAGGCGGGAGCGAGAGCCAGGAAGTCAGTCAGCCTGGCTCTAGGAGAGAGGTGGGTACAGAACAGAGAGCACAGGCTCCCAGAGACCACTGTAAGGATGAAGAGATGGGAGCCAGCGCCTTGGTGGAACAGGGGATAGCGGGCGTCAGAGAGAGGGGAGCTGCAATGGTTGGGGGTAGGGAGTGGGAGGGCTGCAATGGAGGGCAAGGGGCTCAGGTGGCCTGGAAGGGTGGAGGTCTGGAGGGGCTGATGAAAGATCTCACGTGGCTCAATACTCAGCCTACAACTACATTGCGGTATTTTATTTACTTTTTAAAATGTATTGCCTGTATTGGGCGGTGCCTGTGGCTCAGTGGGTAGGGCGCCGACCCCATATACAGAGGGTGGTGGGTTCGAACCTGGCCCTGGCCAAACTGCAACAAAAAATAGCTGGGCATTGTGACGGGTGCCTGTAGTCCCAGCTACTCGGGAGGCTGAGGCAAGAGAATCACCTAAGCCGAGGAGGTGGAGGTTGCTGTGAGCTATGACTCTACAGCACTTTACCAAGGGTGATAAAGTGAGAGTCTGTCTCAAAAAAAAAATGTATTGCCAGTATTTAAAACCAGGGAGGGTAGTTTTTCCTTTCACCTTTAAACCCCAGAGTGCCAGCTTCTCTTAGAACAGTGATTCTCAACCTTCCTAATGCCATGATGTATTTTCGTTGTTACAAAGGGGTCACAACTCACAGGTTGAGAACCACTGTCTTAGAAGCTCCAGTTCCCTGGGGTCTGCATTCCATTCCCCGCTTGGCGCCTGTTGGCAGCCCCTGCCTGAGTTGAGAGCCCAGGTGCCCCTCCCGTTTGCTTTCAGTTCCCCCTTTCCCCTTGCCTAACTGGCCCTTCCAGCACCCTACTTTGTCAGCCTTGGCTTTAGGCATGCCTGGCCTGTGCGTGGAGACTGGGGGTCAGACAGGGGAGGGGCCGTGAGCTGGGAGGTGGCTGGAGGCGAGCAGGAAAGCACCCAGAGCCTCACCAGTTAGACCTCTGGCTAGAGGGGGCTTTACCAGAGCAGCTGTCTCCCTGATTAATGAGAAACCAGAGCTGAGAGCGCTGGGCAGCTGGGAGCTCTGTGCTCTCCAGCAGGACAGTGACCCAGAGGGCACCTTGCTGCAGATTAGAATAGAGGGGCTTTCCCTAGTGGACAGTCACTGGCGAGACTGCAAGAGTCAACTAGACTTGAGCCTGCTCATCCCCAGCCTCCCTGCCCTGATTGGAAGCAGCTCTTGAAGCATGGTAGGAAAGAGGAGGACTGTCTGGAAATGACTAAGGTAGCGCCTGCCCTCTTGTCACCCCCGGCCCCCCCGATTTCCAGTTCACATCTGCCCTGGCTCCTTGAATCCTGTGGAACCATTTAAAAGGCTCCTAACGATATTGATCAATCTCTCTAAAATGGATTATCTTGCTTGCCTCCCAGCCTGACTGGGTGCCCTGGGTAAGATCAGAAAGGAATTATGTTAGCCGGAGGCAGAGGGAGCAGGGGCGAGAATCTATCTCCTCCCCGGTGACGCAATCTTATCAGAGCTGAACTTTACTCTCCATCTTGGGATACAGGATACTTTGGGGATGTCGGAAAGAAATAATAATCTTACAATTTGCAGCCTGCATGACACTGAGCCAGCGGGGAGGGTTGGTGGGGGCAGAGGAGGCTGTGATGCAGACCATTTTTCATTGGAGCTGTTCCCTGGAGAAATCAAGCCCTTGGAGAAATCCCACTGGAGCCCCAGCCCTGGGTGACATGCCTGCGACCCACTCCATAAGGATTACAGGCCCACATCGAGGGCCCAGGGGACAGGCGTATTCATTAAAATTTGAAACACAAATGGAAAATTGCTACCTGAAGCCTCACCGAGCAGCCAGCCGGTGGATCTGAGTTCCCGTTAATGGATCAAATACAGAGGAAACAATTACAGCATCCACGGCCATTCCCTTTAAAAGAGTCAGGGCTGATCAGAGGAGAGAAAGTCCAGCTCTGACTGAGGCAGGGAGAAGCTGGGGAGTCCAAGCAAGAAGGGTCTTTTCTTGCAGCTTCCATCCTAGGGCCGAGACAAAGCTCCCACTCTTGGCCCTGGAGGGCACTGTGCTGCCCCAAACTGTCCCTGTGCCCTGCCGGGTTCCTCACCCCAGCTGCACCCACTGGGCCGAGCTCTGAGCTGCAGCCTGGCCAGCCATGTGCCTTTGCTTCTGGCTTGGTTTGGCTGCCTGTCAAGGACTCCAGAACAGTTGTGTTATTTGGGAGGAAACACGGAGGCAAAGGGGTCGTGATGGAGCTCCCACTGTGGGCATCTGGAGCAGGATGACAGGAACTCTGAGACATGGGGTCACCTCCACGGGCCCCAGGAGGAGCAGGAGGGCAGGGGTGGTGAGTTGCCAATGCCCATCTGCTGTGTGGGCTGTCTTGGCAGAAGTGGCCCTAAACAGCGAAGTCCTGGGGCAAAGAGGGACAGGGTGGCCACCGTCAGAGTGAGTTTTCCAGGGCTCCTGACCCCAGCCCGCTTACAGTTTGAGGCAATGGGCAGCCTACTTGTCACGGCCCCTCTGTGTGGATGACAAGAGAGACAGCAGAGCAGTCACTGTCCGGGACTGGAGCTTCAGGGAAAGTGTGGCGTTTGTGGGGCTTTAGGTAGGGGAGAGAGGAAGGGGCCTTCTTGGAGGGCCTAACCCATCCAGGCAGGTGTTCTTGACCCAGCCTCTGTGAAAAGTTGGGATCAGGGTGGGCTCCAACTCTCAGGGCCCAGAGGCTGGAGGGTCAGGACACCCTGAACCCCAGGGACAACTCCAGTGGCACCTTAAGCACAACAGTCTGGGTGCTATGGCCTCTGCCTGCTTCCTTCCACCCCCACCCCTGCCCCACACTCCTGCCGCTGCCCAGGATGTCTCGTGTGTACAGTTGTGTTTATTTGGCCAAGGTACTTAGAGTCCGAGGAAATGGGCGGTGGGGTGGGCTCCCTTGTTCTCCCCCAGGACAGACCGGATGGCCCTGGGTCCTGAGACAATGGGCCCAGGGAGTGGCCAGGTGCTGGGCCCAGGACAGGAAGGGACAGCTTAAAGATAAACACAGACTGGGCATGGGCTTGAACTTGGGCTGCCGAAACAAGAGACTTGGGTTGATGGAGACTCTCTCCCTTCCTCCCGTGCCCTCGGAGAGAACACAGATTCCCCAGGGAGCCAGGGTGGGGATGGGCAGAGGCAGGACACGAATGTCCAGGAGGAAAATAACAGCAACTGACAGTGCTTGGCTTGCTCCAAGGGCATGGGTCCAGGACTAGCGGGGGTTGTATGCTCACATACACAATATCCTCTGACACATTTTGTGTACTGGCTTTGTTTATTAGCTCTTTAGTCCTCACAGCTTTGAAAACCACAAGGGAGTGCCATCACCCCTATTTTATTTGTGGGAAACTGAGGCATGAAGGAACATGCCCACAGCCACACAGCTAAAAAGTAGTAGAGCCGGGATTTGAACCTGCATATTCTTGGTCCAGGCCCCTCCTCCTTAACTGCGGCCTGCTGAGCATGCCTCTGCCTGCCTGCCCGCCCTGAGTTCCTTCCAGCCTGACCCTGGGTGGAGGCCAGACCCCCCAGGGGCTCAACACTGTGTCAAAGGCAGGCAGAGTAATGTGCCCCTTACTCTGCTCTGAGACTCGGCTGCTCTGGAGAATTCTGGCACACCTGCCCATGTGTGTATTTTGGGGGAAACAGATGTTCTTACATGTGGGTGGAGGGAGAGGGGGCCAGAAACCCGTAAAGGGGCAAGTGGTGAGAAGATGGGTCTCAGCTCAAGTCCTATGCTGTGGCCTCAGGTTTGGTGGTCGTCATTGGCAGACGGCAGGGCCTGAGATTCTCCCAAGAATGCGCCCGTTCACCTGCAGTCCACTCCCACCTCTAGTCCTGCCGGCAGGTGTTGGGCATTGCCCCCTGACGGCCTCCATCCCATCTCCAAAGTGAGGCCTCAGTGACTGGGAGAAATGCTAGAACTCCATGTTTTTATCTCTTAAACTTTTCTCTTTTTGCATATGTGTTATAATGGAGAGATTCATATTACAGTATATAAAAATAACTCCTAAATGCATGTGTGTTGGGGTTGAGTGTTCAAAGTCTGTTTTTTGCTTTTAAAAGGGATCATTTGCATTCCATAAAACGCATCCCTTTTGAGAGTCTGACACCCGTGCACATCTGTATGACCCCAGACCATCAAGGTATAGTGTTGTCGCTACAGAAGGCGCCTTCCCAGGTGAGCTTTTGTGGTCATCTTTCCACCCCAACCAGGCCTTAGAAACCATTCATCTCCTTTCCATCCCTCTAGGTTAGTTTTTTATTTCTTCTTTTTTAAAATTGTAAAATACGTGTAACATAAAAGTCGAACCCAGCTGGGCAAGGGCCTATAATCCCAGCACTTTGGGAGGCCAAGATGGGAGGATTGCTTGAGGCCAGGGAGTTTGAGCTCAGCCTTGGGAACCTGGGCAACATAGAAAACCCCATCTCTGCAAAAAAAATTTAAAAATTAGCCACATGTGGTGCTGCATGGCTGTAATCCAAGCTACTCATGAGGCTCAGGTGAGAGGATGCCTTGAGCCCAGGAGTTAGATTTATAGTGAGCTAAGATTTCCCCACTGCACCTCAGCCTCCATGCCAGAGCAAGACCCTGTCTCAAAGTCAGTGGCTCACAGCTGTAATCTGAGCATTTTGGGAGGCTGAGGAGGGAGGATCACTTGAGCCTAGGACCAGTCTGGGTAATAGTGAGATCCTATCTCTACCAAAATTTTTTAAACATGAGCTGGGCTTGGTGGTGCCTGCCTGTAGTCCCAGCTACTCAGGAGGCTGAGGTAAGACGATTTCTTGAGCCCCCAGGAATTGGAGGCTGCAGTGAGCTGTAATCCTACCACTGCGTTCTG
The DNA here is from genome assembly GCA_963574655.1 of Perodicticus potto. Taxonomy (NCBI): domain Eukaryota; kingdom Metazoa; phylum Chordata; class Mammalia; order Primates; family Lorisidae; genus Perodicticus; species Perodicticus potto. The sequence continues at coordinate 28,799 of CAUYRH010002688.1, forward strand.
GCCCGAGTGACCCGATCTCAAAATAAATAGATAAATAAATAAAAATTTAAAAAGTGGAATCTACAGTATTTCCCTTTTTGTGACTGGCATATTTTGCTTAGCATAACGTCCTCAGAGGTTCATCTGTGTTGTACCAGGGGTCAGAATTTCCTTCCTTTTTCATCGGCACGGATGTACCACGTTCTGTTGTCCAGCATCTGTCAGTGGGCTGCTTCCACCTCCTGGCCACTGTGGGTGATGTTGCCATGAGCAGAATGTGGCTGCACACATATCTGTTCCTGGCCGTGCTTTCAGGTCTTTTGGACACACGCTAGGGTAGTTTTGGCTGCTATGAAAGTACATGGAATTGGAATCAAAAAGCATTGCTTAAAAAAAATAAAATAAAATAAAGCATTGCTTTTTGTTGTTGTTATTGACACAGAGTCTCACTTTGTCACCCTGGGTAGAATGCCGTGGGCTCATCACAGCTCACAGCAACCTCAAACTCTTGGCCTCAAGCGATCCTCCTTCCTCTGCCTCCGGAGTAGCTGGGACTACGGGCACCTACCACAACACCCAGCTAGTTTTTCTGTTTTTAGTAGAGATGGGGTCTCACTCTTGCTCAGGCTAATCTTGAAACCTGGAGCCCAGGGAATCCACCTGCCTCAACTTCCCAAAGTCCTGGGATTACAGGCATGAGCCACCGTGCCCAGCCTAGCATTGCCCTTTAGTCTAGCTACCTTTGCACATCACGTCTGTAATGTTCATCTACATGCCATGTGTTAACTGTTCGTCCTTTTTTATTGCTGAGTGGTGTTTTGTGATCGGAGTTCAGCTCAGTTTGTCAATCTTTTGCTGCTGGACAGACATTTGGCATGTTTCCAGTTGGGGCTGGCACGTGAATGGAGAGGGAAGGGCCTGGCCCTGAAGAGCCAGGTGGGTGTGTGCATGGCAGGGTACAGGCTGCTTGCATGCCTCTGTTCTCAGAGCTCACTATGCAAGACTCTCTCCACACACACAGCTTACTTCCCTCTTCGCCTTCTCCTTGGGGCTGGGATACAGACACAAATGAGGCCCGACCCCTGCCCCAGAGGGCCTCGGCGCAAGGAGACAATTAACAGATCCTGCAGCTGAGACAGAACAGAGTGAGGCCAGCACCACGCCAGCATGTGGGAGGCATGAGCAAGGCTCACCCTGCTTCTGGCTGACTCTGGTTCCTCCTTTGTGGTGCCAAGATTACAAACCAGCAAGTTCAGAGCCACAGTCATACAAACAAGGCCTCCTCGCAAGGGCCCACCAGCTGCCAGGACTGGCTTTCAGGGCCAGTGAGGAGGCTGCCTTCTGTGCTTCACAGTGCCTGGGGCCACAATAAGGTCTCAAGGGGGTGAGAGTGTCCAAATGGGGAACCCTGGACTCGTACTTCCTTCTCTACTCTGCCTGGGCTGTGGGGGGGAGGCAAAGAGAATTTACAGAAGCCCCAGGCCCTCTGTTAACGGGGAGTTTTTCCAGCTCCAGGCCAGTGCAGGGAAGCAGCAGAGGGTAAAGGTTGGCCTCCTTATCGGAGTCAGAGTAGAGAGAAGTGGATAAAAAAGCAAAGCCACCATCGCCCTCTGGGTGTGACAGTTTACTGATAAGAGGAAGGCTCGTTGGTTAGGGTGACAGCCAGAGGGAAAGGAGACGTGGGTGTGGCCCGCAGCCAGTGCTATCTCTAGTCCAGAGCTGTGTGTGGTCAAGACAGCAGCCATGGGCTCAGAGGTTCCCCTGGGAACCATTTTCTCCCCCCACTCCTGCTTTGCCTGCAGAGATGAAGATGTTGCCATAGGGCTCTAAATTCCCTCAGGCATAGGCCTCAAAGATCTGCCCAGCTGAGCCTTATCTCTGCCTCAAGTGGTCTCCTGACATGCATTGAGCACCTACTATATGTATCAGGTAAGCAAGCATTTATTGGGCACCTGCTATATGTATCAGGTCTCCTGACATGCATTGAGCACCTACTATATGTATCACCAAGCAAGCATTTACTGGGCACCTGCTATATTTATCAGGTACCAGGCCTGGGCGTTCAGATGCAAAGATGGCAGACACAGTAAGGGCGGCTGAGTCATCAAGACAGTGGTTTCAAGAGGGGTCAGTGGCAAAGCAGACCATAGTGGGCAACTCCGAGGGGCCGTCTAAGAGGGACCATGCCCAGAGGGAAGCCTGGCTGGCAGCCATCTCAGGATCAGAAGGTTTGTTCAGGTCACCAGCAAAGCTTCTGTGGCTTTGGCTAAAGGCCAGGAAGTCTTGAGTTCTCTGTGGGGCCTCCCTGCCTTGTTTCCTTGGGGAAGTGGCCAGAGCTCAGGTTCAGACGGTGCCTCCTCTGCAAAAGGAGAAGCTGGCCCACACGTGGCTCCCTGCCAGGGTGCGTCGGTACATGGGGGCATGGAGAAGTGAGGCCCTTTCCTGAGGACCCCACTGGCCAGGGTGGTCCTGGCCATGCAGCACCCATCTGCTAAAGAGGTAAAGGGTCTCCAAGGTGTCTGCCACTTGCCAGACACATGCCTCAGTGGTTCCTTCTACACAGGCCTGGGGCTGGGGGCTGCTGGCCATACTTCACACATAAGGAATGGCTGACCTCCCTGGGGGGGTGGGAATGTTCTTTTTCCAGGTAGTAGCTCCCCTGCCACCCACAGTGCCATGAGGAAAAGGTGCAGAGAGGCTGTGGGTACTGCAGGGCAGGGGTTGGAACAAGCCTGTGTGGCCCCCAGTTCCTGCACGGCCCAGAATGGCTATCTTACTGTTCCCTGTCTCCTCCCTGTGAGAAGGGGCTGATCCTACGCACATCCCCCTAGGACAGCGGTTCTCAACGTGTGGGTCACAACCCACAGGAACTGTATTAAAGGGCCTCGGCATTAGGAAGATTGAGAACCACTGCCCCAGGAGCTGAGGAAGAGGGGCTGGGGGCAGAGGTGGTCTAGGGCCCCTTAGGGACAAGGGACATGACACGGGGCCTAAAATTGGGTCTTCAGGTTGTCTGTGGACTGCAGTGGCCCACGCTCCAGCTGTCCCCATGACAACAGATAATCAAGGATAGCTGGGGTGAGGAGGAGCCGAACGTGATTTTCACAGGTGTCTTCACAGAGCAGGAGAGTATTTAAGGGGTCAGATGGCGGGCTTCGTGCTAGCCCTGGGAGTGAGCGGTTCTTGGCGCCAATTAAGCTTTAAAGACTCAAAGACACAGCTAAGGGAGGACTCCCAGGTGCCTGGCCAGACTGACCGGGGGTCACCTTGGCCTCAGGGGCTGCCCAGGGCCCTGAGAGCTGGAGCAGGGCTCAGCCAGGATTTGTTTTCGAGGCCCAGCTCTCTCAGAGCCGCATCCCCTCCATGGAAGGAACTTCCATCCCCCTAAAGCTTCCAGAGCGGTAGAGTTCATGGAGGCCACGTCCCAGCGTGGGCTGCAGTCCAACCCACTCCTGAGCGGTGCCCTGGGCTGCTTTCTGCCAGCCTGGGCCTCATTCAGTGACTGTGTGCCAGCCGCCACGCTCGGCACCACTGACCCCGGGGTGAAGCCTGATGGAGGACCTGGAGAAAAAGGCAAAGGAGATGGCACAATACATCAGGTATAAATTTAGGGATTAAGTTCTATAAACCCCAAAGGAGCATGTGCATGGAGGGCAGGCCTCTCTGGGGAGGTGGGTTCCAGGCAGGAGGCACAGCCAGCCTGGAAGCCAGTGTGGTTGTAGCAGAGGACGTGGGGAAAGGCAGTGGGCCAGATCTTAGGGGGCCTTGGAGCCAGAAGCATAACCTTGGGCCCAATCCCCCACTGGTCACCCGCCTGGGCCAGAGGAGAGGGGAGAAGAGAAGACCATTCTGAGCTACTGCTGGGCCACCCTGGAGCCACCTGTGGCCACCCGGCTGGCCCGCCAGCCATGGGTTTTTAATTATCTAAATATTGCCTTTGCCCTTTACTTTCAGCCGGGACTGCTGAGCTCTGCAAAAGGCAAATAGCTTTCGGTGGCTCTACTTGGGGGAAAGAGGGAAGCTTTTCTCCCTTGCCTGATTGCAGCAACTATAATCTGCTTGGTTTCATTGTTCAGAAACAATACAGCCGCATGACAGGGAGTTGAAAAGTGTATGTGTGGGGCTTTGGGGGGCAGAAATGCCCAAATTACCTGAAATCGCCACTGCCCATTTACCTCTAGGCATATACTGTCCTCGTCCTTCCCCACACGTGTCCTTTCTTTTCTCTCACTGAGTCCACAGCCGTGAGCTTTGACAAGCGCCTGGGTCTCAACTGGCAGTGTCTTAAGGGAGCTGGCCTTGGGAGCAGGCAGGTGGTTTGATTTTGGACTTCACCACTTTCTCAAGCCCCAGGGAGGAGGCGGTGGAAGAGGAGAGAGCAGGTGCAGCTGCCTTGCAGGGAGGAGGTCACAAGCCAGGCTGAGATGGAGAGACATTCAGTCTCACACCACCATTCTCTGGTCACAGGATTTAAGCCATCTTCACTTCCTTTCCTGATTCCACCTCCCTCTTGCCTTGGGGGTGCTTCTTGGACCCCTCCCCATCTCCTTCAGCCCCCAAGTGTCCCCCAGCCCCGTCCGTATCACCTGGCTGATGTGCCAGTGCAGGTCTCCCGCCAGCTCTGCCATCTCAGCTGCCACATCATCCGCCCTGGATGCTCTTCAAGGCCATGTGCCCCAGCACAGCGCTAGCCCCGCAGAGCCTCTCTCCCCTCCCCTGTCTTCCCACAGCCTGGCCCACTCCTGTAAGTGTCTTAATTAAGGAGCTGTGCCGTTTATTTATGTATGGACCTAGCCTAATTGGCATGTTTGTCTTTCCTCATTATTCCCAGCTGGACAGAGCCGTTTGAACAACAAATGCAAAAAGGCTGGATTTCTCCACCACAGTGTCTATTTTTGCAAACCTGCTCGGTGCCCCCGCTATTAGCTGCGTGCACATGTTTGCCGGCTCCAGCCACATGCCCGTAAGCACTTAATTGTGGGTGCAGTTAGTCAGGGCGGGCGCGCTCTGCAGATTTCAGGGGTGAGGGAACCTAATTACACCTGCAATTGAGTGCTTTAGCAGGGACAAAAGATGCCTGTTCAGCTAATTGCAGGCACCAAAATTGCCCCCACAGAAAGGATCCCTGGTAGAGGCTTTGAGAGCCAAGGCCACGAGTTGTAATAAAGAACGGATAACTCCAAATTATAGCGGCGGGGGAGTGCTTGTTTTGGCCTAAAGGATTCAGCTTTTTGCAATAGTCATTACACCTTTGGGTTGTTTTTCTCCAGAGTGGAGGCCTTGGTGCTGCCGGGCTTGTTTCTTCATTAGCGCCTGCCTTCACACAGAGAAGTGTCACTTTAAGGGGAATTTGGGGTTAATCACCTCCTCTCACCTATCTGCTTGCTGACTAGAATGAATCACCAGGTGGGCCTGGAAGGGACTGCTTGCTGCCCTGTTGCCTTCCTGAAGGTTTTATTTCAGTGTGTTCAATTTAATTAGTTCAGGAACAGTCTCCTGGGCTCGTGTGCGTGGGCAGGGTGTTGTCCCAGGGGACGTGGTGGGGAACGGGGCTTAAGTTCCGGTAAGATAGTTGGTAGACAGAGCTGCGTCTCTTGCTCTGATTCCTCTTCTGTGCAGTTACCTTCAGGCCTGCCTCAGTTCCTCTGTCCCCTATCCATAATTTCAACCTCAGGAGTCACCACAGATCTGCTTCTATGGGCCGTTGTTGCTGCTGATTCCAATCAAGAAGTGTGCCCTTTCTTGTGCCTGGTTATTTTTGACTGTGCACTGCTCATTATATTTAGAAAAGTGTTCTGCCAGCATAATTGAAGCCCGGGATGAAGGTGCTTTCCTTCAGGAGGACTTGTACTTTTTTCTGGAAGGTGCCTAGAGAGGTATGACTGCTTTGGACCACTTGAAGCCTGTTTGGGGCCTGATGTTCCCTGGGCAGCACCAGGGAACCACCCCAGCTATACTTCCATACGAGGGCCACTCAACTTCCCCTTCACTCACACCTAGTGAGTGGATGCCTAGTTCTTTGGGGTTTTTGTCATGGGCTAGAGGGTCTCCTTTTAGACCTTCAACTTGTGTGAAGCACCTGAGGCTTTGCTTTCCCTCGTGGCCATAAAAAACAAAAATTCAGGGCGACTCCTGTGGCTCAAAGGCGTAGGGCGCTGGCCCCATACGCCGGAGGTGGTGGGTTCAAACCTACCCCGGGCCAAAGAAAAAAAAACAAAAAACCAGAAATTCAGGGTGCTGCCTATGGCTCAGTGGGTAGGGCATGGGCCCCATATACCGAGGGTGGCGGATTTGAACCTGGCCCCAGCCAAACTGCAACAATAACAACAACACAATACCCAGGCGTTGTGGCGTGCACCTGTAGTCCTAGCTGCTTGGGAGGCTGAGGCAAGAGAATTGCCTGAGCCCAGGAGTTGGAGGTTGCTGTGAGCAGTGTGATGCCACGGCACTCTACCGAGGGCGATAAAGTGAGACTCTGTCTCTACAAAGACAAGGGGAAAAAAAAGAAAACACAGAAATTCATACATCCCAGGATCTGCAGATGCCCTCAGGATAGCCATGACCTCTGTGCCAGGTCAGCTCCGGGTTTCCTGTTTCAGGTTCCCTTTGACTGGTGATTCTTCCTTATGTTGTCCCCTCCTTGGTGCTTTGAAGAAGTTGGGGTGCACTCTTATCCAGCTATGGGGGTTAATTTGATGGCCGCCGTGAGACGCATTCTGGCTGATTCTTCAAATAGGATGGTGTGGTAGTGTAGAGGCAGAGAAGGGAGGAGAGTCCAGGGGGTGTGCTCTACGGGGAGACCTGACTTTGTGTCCAGTGCAGCCAGGACAGGAGGAGGCAGCCAAGGCCAGTATTCCTGAGGAGAGCAGCAGAGAGGACGGGTCTGGAAACCAGCTGGTGAAGCCAAGAGGCAAAGGACTGTGGGAGAGCTGACCATCTGGGGGGTCCCAGGAGGGCCATCTGCAGCAGGAGGACAGAGGATGGCTTGAGTCAGGGTGCCTGAGATCCAGCCAGACCATGTGCAGGGGCTTTCCTGGGGACTTTTTCCTCCTGAGCCCAGCTAGAGGCAGAAGCCTGGAGGCTGGAGGAAGCCGCAGAGCAGGCCCGTCCAGGCGCTGGGCTGGCATGAGGCTGCCACACAGGACTCACTGGTCTAACCATGCCCCCGCCCTGGCTCAGTTCTTGGCCAAGTTAAAGCCACTTCCAGGGTTTGGCTGGTGGGAGAGAGTCTCACCTGGCCCAGAATGTCCCCCACCACCCTCCTCTTGGCCTGGCCTCAAGTGCCTGCAATTGTCTGCCACTCCGTGGATTCAGGGGAACCATTGCCATAGCACAGGGTTTTCGGTTCTGTGTCAGGAGTAGGGTGGGCCTGAGACGCCTGTTTCTATTGTCATTCATCTTGCAGAGTAAAGGACCATCTGGAGGGCAGAGCTTTGGGGATCGTGCTGACAAGCACTGCTGTCGGAACTCACACCGTGTGGCAGGGGACAGTTCACACATGCATACTCTGCCAGGGATGCCACTCTGCCTCGCTGCTTGTATTGGTAGCTTTGGCCTGACCCTTCATTTCTCAAGCTCACTTTCCCCATCTGCAAAAGGAGACAGAAATTCCCTCTCCCCACAGGGAGGGGCTGACTGGGGAACTGTGTCACTCTAAGCAAGTGATGACGTGTGGACACGCGCCTGCCCTCCAAATGAGAAGAGGGTCGTCATTTCGGGGCTGTATTAGATAGAACAGGCCTCTGCCTTCAGCAGGCTCCCCCCATTCCATTTCTGATCTTCGGTGGGGGAGGGAGAGGCAGCTCTGTGTGTGCACGTGGAAAGTTTTTAAGTCAAGGTTGGGATGCGGGGAGGGTGTGAACCCACGTTTGGATTGGCAGGCGAGGAAGGGAGCGAGCTGCACGGGGCAGCTTCCTCTGCGGAGTCCGTTCTGCTTCTTAAATGTCAGAGTGAGCAGATGGTGTGTCTGAGTTTTATTAATCATGGGCTTGCTGAGCTGGAGGGCCTGGGGGATCATTTTGTCCAGGCGTCCTCCAGAGGAGGAGACTGAGGCCAGAGAAGGCTGGAGCCATGCTGGACCTGCAATGGGGGCAGAGCTGTGCCGGGTCCCGGCACCCTCTCCTGTCCCTGCCAGCTCCCACCGTGCAGAGCTAAACAGGTGTGTGCTTGTCTGTCCAGGGGCAGTCATCCCATCTCCCAATTAGAAGCTGAAGCAGAGGTGACTCTGGGACCGTCTGCCCCCACGAACAACCAGAAAGACTGTCTTGGGGACATCTGGATGAGGTCATTCCCCAGTAGGAATGCCTTGGCTTTGGTGCTGCATTTGGCTTATCACAATCTAGGTTTTGCTGTTGAGAGAATGAGGGTCATAAAGCCCAGGGGACCTGGCCACTTGGCACCTAGTTCACCGGTGGCCCAGCTGGCCTCACCTCTAAGACTGTCCTCAGGTCTACCCAGGCTGGGGCTTCTCCCTGGCAGCTGTTGTCCTACCCAGGCATCCAGAGGTTCACCTCATCATATGAAGTTAGGAAATTGAAATTGGTATTTTTGGTCCAAGTGGGCAGAATGACTGCATTGCCCTCATTTCCCAAACATGCCTGATGGCTATTCTAGGAGCCATGAGATGGCCCCAAGCAGAGCCAAAGCCTTGGTTCTGTAAAGACAGTAGAGGTGGGGCTAAATCATGCTAGAGTGTAAATGACTAATAGCAGACGCTTGTCTTTAGAGCAGGTTGTGTTGAATTTGGGAAGAGAGGATTGTGAAGAAAAGGGAAAGACGAGGCCAGAGGCACCAGGGTTGCCCACCTGACCTCCTCCTGGCCCTAGCACCCCTGTATTTTCTTCACGTGCATCAGTAGGGCAGTCACTGAATTCCTTTCCTTCTGACACTGTGTTCCTGCAGCACAAGCTTTTCCCCACTTTTGAACCACTGGTTCTGAGCAGGCTCGGAGAATCCGAGACGGCTAGAAGACTGAAGCAGCCCATTCAGACCCTCTAATATTTTTACGTGATAAAAATGGGGCCAAGAGAAGGCAGCTGTTTGCTTGAGGCCAGTGGTGGGACTAGACCTAGAACAAAAGTTTCCACCATGCTGGCAGACTCTTCAGGCCATGTGAGTGGTTCTCAATCAGGGCAACTTTGCTCTCCAGGAGATAAGAGGGAGCAGTTTTGATCGACGTGGCTGCGGTGTTCTATTGGCATGTAGAGTGTGGAGACCACGGATGCTACTACATGTTCTACAGCATACAGACAGCTCTCCACAACAAGGGGTGATCTCATTCCCGATGCCAGTCAGAGGGTGGGAGGACTTGCTTTGTGAATAGCAGGACAGAGGAATCATTCTATTGAAGGTCCTGCATTGGGGTCATGTCCAGGATCCCTCCATCCATGCAGGCAGGACCCCCTGGAGGGCTCTCACAGGGCAGCTCAGGCCATAGGGACCACCCAGAGAGAGCAGGCTAGGAAGGCCTAGGAGGAAAGGACATGGCTGGCGTGGCCCCAATTTCTTTGCAAGACAAAAGCAAAAGAAGGGCCCTCGAGCTCCCCGCTCTGGTCTGTTGGACTAAAAAGCCAGTGCCCAGCGTGAGGGGACAGCAGGCACGAAGCTGCCTTTTAGAAACCGCATGTTCTTGGCCAGAGGGCTACACAGATATGAACCAATTCAGTGCAGGGTAGACTGGGAGATGTGTGTGTCATCCACAGACGGGTAATTACAACCCTGGCTGTGACTTTTCCAGCAAGCAAAGGTGAGAAGGGCTGTTCACAGACGCCTCTTCCCTTGAACAGGGCTTCGCCTGGTCTCTGCAGCAGTCACCAGTGGGGAGAAGAAAGCCTTGTTGCTCTGCCCCCAGGCAGCAGAGCAGGATGGCAGCCAGGGCAGGATCTGAGGAGGCAGGCCACTCATGGTTGTCACTGTGTCCATAGCCAGGACTGGCCACCTGTCCGGGGACTGTGGAGTCGTATTCTATCTCTCCATTTCGTGGGGTTGCCTAGAACTATGAATGGACCGCCTCCAGCCATGGCCCCCTGCATCCTGGGAGGCATTCTAGGACAGGCAGAGGGTCCCTCCCCAGGATGAGCTATATAGCCCAAAGTGGTCACTGTGAGCTTTTTCTGGGATCCCTGTAGCCCGTAGAAAAGAAGCACTTTTATTGTATCTCTGCCACTGTCTTGTAAAACCATTACTGTAAAGAGTTCCCAGACCCTGAGCCTGCCATCAGCCTGCTCCTGGGCAGGCCTAACCTGGGGGTCAGGTACACAGTTCTGTATGTAGATGGCAAGGTATGGTGATCTTGCCTTCCTGCTTTGTGTTTGTTTGTTTTGCTTTAATGAAAGCCATCTGGGCATGGCGTCTCTGGTGCCTGTAATCCCAGCACTCTGGGAGGCTGAGGTGGGTAGATCGCTTGAGCTCAGGAGTTCATGACCAGCCTCCTCCCTGCCCCCTCCCTTTCCTGGAATCTACAGGGAGCAGTGCCCCTCTCTAGAACTCAAGGGTGCAGCCTGACATGGGGCCACCAGAGTGCCAGTGGGCACAGCTCAAGCCCAGGTGCCTCACTGCCTGTACCCCAGACCCTGAGTCTGCAGTCTCAGAGTGAGACTCTATCTCTAAAAATAGCCGGGGCTTAGCGCCTGTGGCTCAAATGGCTAAGGCGCCAGCCACATACACCTGAGCTGGCGGTTTCAAATCCAGCCCGGGCCCGCCAAACAATAATGACGGCTCCAACCAAAAAATTGCTGGACGTTGTGGCAGGCGCCTGTGGTCCCAGCTAGTTGGGAGGCTGAGGCAAGAGAATCACGTAAGCCCAGGAATTGGAGGTTGCTATGAGCGGTGATGCCACGGTACTCTACCCAGGGCGACAGCTTGAGGCTCTGTCTCAAAAAATAAATAAATACATAAAAATAGCCAGGTATTGTGATGAGCACCTGTAGTCCCAGTTGCTTGGGAGGCTAAGGCAGGAGGATCACTTGAGCCCAAGAGTTTGAGGCTGCTGTGAGCTATGACACCATGGCACTCTACCTAGGGTGACAAAGGAGACTCTGTCTCAAAAAAGAATAAAGCCACTTGTGAGCTCCTTTTGCAGAGAGATGAGTGAGCCCCCATAGAGAACAGCTTAAAATGCAGGAGCTAGGTTCACATCTGAACATTTCCCCTATTGGCTGTGTGACCTGGGGCAAGTCACTTTACTTCTCTGGGCTTCAGTTTCTTCACTGAAAAATGGGGGTATTGGGACGGTGCCTGTGGCTCAGTGAGTAGAGCACCTTCCCCATGTACCAAGGGCGGCGGGTTCAAATCTGGCTCCGGCCAAACTGCAACCAAAACATAGCCAGGCGTTGTGGCGGGCACCTGTAATCCCAGCTACTTGGGAGGCTGAGGCAAGAGAATCACTTGAGCCCAGGAGTTGGAGGTTGCTGTGAGCTGTGTGACGCCACGCACTCTACCAAGGGTGATAAAGTGAGACTCTGTCTCTACAAAAAAAAAAAAAGAAAAAGGCGGGTAATGATAGACTTATTTTTATTGTGAAGATGAGATAAGGTACTGAGAGCTTCTAGCACAGTGCTAGGCCTTAAGCAGACGTCCATAAAGGGGCCTGTTGGTAACTGCATTCATCAAGCAAACACTGGCCACTGTTCAACATCCCAGTGGAAATTATGCGTAGATATTTCTTAAGCACCTGGCCACTTAAGGTACAGCTGGTGGGAGGCCAGGGCAGGGCCCTCTGCTCTGAGCATCATTCAGGGGTGTTGATGGAGGCTTTACTGTCTTCAATACTGGGATTCAGGGTCACCTTGGGAGCACACGTCCCTTGTGAAGGCCTAGAAGTGGCTGGTTATGACTTCCAGCACATTCTCTTGCCCAGAACTTCACCTGGCCCTGAATAACTGCACCAGAGGCCGGGAGGTGAAAAGCTGCTGACCTCGGATTCTGTTGTCATGCTAGTCCAGCCCTTGCAGGGCCCATGGGTGTATGTAAGGCCAGCAGAAGCCTCAGCCTCCAGGTGCCCTTGAGGAAGCCTGGCTGACTGGCCATTGTCTAGGCAAATGGCCACACAGGATGACACCCATCCCAGCAGGGTGTCGACTTCAGCCTCACAGAGGACAGGCAGCCTAACCACACCCCTGTGTGGGGCCTCTGGACACTTAATCCAAGTGCTCTTTACAGCCCTGAAGGATGGCTTGGCCTAGCTGGCCTAAGGCATGTGGCTTGCAGACTTGGACAGTGCCCAGGGCTTCCTGGGGCTGGTAGGACCAAAGTGACAGGATGTATGAGCTTCCCATGGCTGCTGAAACAATTTACTATAAACCGGCTGCCAGCTTAAAATAACAGGAATTTATTCTCTCACAGTTCTGGAAACCAAAAGTCTGAAATCAGGGTGTCATGAGGGATGTGTGCCCACCAGAGTCTCGGGGGCGGGGCGGGGTGGGGTCCTCCAGGTCCCTTGACTTATAGATACATGGCTCCAATCTCTGCCTCATTCTCCACGTGGCTTTTTTCCCATGTATCTTTTGTCCATTCCTCTTTTTTTTTTTTGAGACAGAGCCTCAAGCTGTCACCCTGGATAGAGTGCGGTGGCATCACAGCTCACAGCAACCTCCAATTCCTGGGCTCAAGCGAGTCTCTTGCCTCTGCCTCCCAAATAGCTGGGACTACAGGCGCCTGCCACAACGCCTGGCCATTTTTTGGTTGCGGCCGTCATTGTTGTTTGGCGGGCCCCGGGCTGGATTCGAACCTGCCAGCTCAGGTGTACGTGGCTGGCGCCTTAGCCTGTTGAGCCACAGGCGCCGAGCCATTCCTCTTTTTATAAGAACACTTGTTCTTGGCTTTAGGGCCCATCCAAATAATCCAGGATGATCTCATCTGGAGATTCTTAACTCAATTACATTTTCAGTCTCTTTTTCCAAATAAGGCTGCATTCACAAGTACCAAGCGATGTATCTTTTGGCAAACCACATTCAACTCACTATACGGAGGCAGGTGGAGGAGGCCCAGGCTCAGGTTAGACCTCTGAGATGGGGGAGGGGGCACCCTATCGCGTCCCGGGGCGATAAGAAAGCACAGGTAGAAAGAAAACCTAGGTCCAGAGACGGTCACTGTCAGGTATGCCTAGACAGAAACTCGCCTCTCTCTCTGCACCTCAGACTTACCTTCAGGCTTGAAACATTCATAGACTATCCAGTCACCTAAGGACTGACTGTGGCCAGGCGGAGGGAAAAACCGGGTGTGTCCTTGGGCAAGTGACTTCTCTGGGCCTCAGCTTCCCGGTGTACAAAATGGGATGATGGTTATTGTAGAGTGTCTCGGAGGGAGGACAAGTTCCAGATAAGGTGACATCTGTAGGAAAACACACAGCCTGGAGCCCAGGTACACGGAGGCCCCTTCCGTAACAGCTGCTAATATCGTCATTACCAGTGTTATCCACAATGCAGAAATAATTACATCTCTGTGACAGGTACAGAAGTAGTCACATATGCTCATCTTCCTGGAATGCAGGGGTGATTCACCCCATCTTCCAGTTAAGGAAACTGAGGCTTGAAATGTTGATGTCACTGCCCGACATCATTTTTAAGATGCAGTGGGTGGGGGCCCAGCTGGAATTTGCAGTCTGGTCTGCTAATTTTTGCTTTATTCTGCCTGATGGTTACAATCATGGACTCTGGAACCAGCTTGAGTTCAGACCGCAGCTCTGTTACCTGCTAGCTGTGTGCCCTTCGGCAAGGGGCTTGCCCTCTCTGTGCCTCATCTGTAAAAAGGAACTCATGATGACCTCGAGCAGGATGGGCATGAGGATCCAGTGAGTTATCCATGAAAAGTGCTGACAGCAGCAGCTGGCTCCGGGGCCCCGAGCAGGGAGCATCAGCTGCGGTTATTATCCTAACGAGGGAAGCAGAGGCTGCCCACCCGGGGGGCATTCCAGGTTAGCCATACGGCTTTCCTGCCCCCTCCCTTTCCTGGAATCTATGGGGAGCAGTGCCCCTCTCCAGAACTCAAGGGTGCAGCCTGGCATGGGGCCACCAGAGTGCCTGTGGGCACCGATGGAGCCCAGGTGCCCCACTGCCTGCACCCAGACCCCGAGTCTGCAGCCTCAGTTGTCTCAGCACATGCTAGGAGGCTATTTTTATTGTGTTCAGCTGACTCTCTTGGACAGCAGGCTTTCTCTGTGCTGTGGCAAAGGCAGCCCTAGTAGAGGGTTCTGGGGACTCTTCATTTTGAAGGTGCAGCTGGGGACAGGTAGAGAAGGGGCTAGCATCTTCATAGTGGGGATCTGGTGGGCTTCATGCTACTGCCTCTTGGGAAGCAGCCCAGCCCCCAGGTTTTCATTCCCTTCAAAAGAGAAAGTGATTTTCTTTTCCATCCTGTACACAGTTTCAGGGACCCATTCTTCCTTTGACCTTGGGTTGGCCTGCAGCTTGAGCAGGGGTCTCTGAGGGAGGTGTTGAGGCCTGCAGTGTCCCCAGACTTTGAGAAGTACCAACTAGAAACCCAGTGCTGGGTGATCCAGCCTCCTCAGAGGTGAGCTGAGAGAGGGCAGGGGAGGTAGTGGAGTGAGACATCCTCTCCTTGGACAGAATCCTCTGGGGTGAAATCCTGGGAGCACCTAGCAGGTGGTCCAGGTGTGGCCTAATCCAGCTGTTCCCCAAGCCCCAGCCAGGCCATAGGCACTGGCACCCTCAGAGGAGGTAGTGGCTCCTCTGGGACTGAATGGCAGCAGTGATGGGATTACAAAAACCACAGCCAAGCAAGCCACTAGGGCCAGTGGGAAGGGGAAAGTCATCCAGCTACCCTCTTCAGCCACATTATAATCAGCAATTCGGCCATTCCGTGGACAGCCCGTGAGGCAGGCTGCTGGGCACAGCGGGGGTGGCTTTATACTTTTCAGCTGTTTGGCAGCGGGTCCCTGGCTGGTGTAGCCACCCTCCCAAAGTGGATCTCATGTTTTCCTCCCTGTCTCTGTCACCAGGAAATGTCAGTAACCTACTTTGAGACGCCCAGACCCAGGGCCAAAGGAGATTTAGCTGTCACTAGACTCTTAACAGCTCTTCTTCTTCCCAGGGGTGTGGCTAAAAGCAATTAGGGCTTGGCTCAAGCATTTTAAGATAATTTGATGCAGGCATTCAGATACTTATTAGGGGAGATGTCTGCCTTTGACAAGGCAGGGAGGGTAAGCATAGCTGGCCCTGCCCAGAACATGGTGTCAATGCGCTTTGTTCCTCTCTCTGGGCCTCTTGCTTCCCAGTGTCACCCACCGCCCTGAAAGCCAGGGCAAGCTGACCAGGAGCTCTCTAAGACTTTGCCTTACCCCTCCCTAAGTTTCAGTCTCAGTGGGACATTGGTGGCCATCTCCAAGGGGTCTGACTGCACTCCAGACTAAAGACCCCTTTCCCTCTCCTAGAGCTGGCAGGCATCTCCACAGGTGGCACCAGTTCCACCACTGTAGCAGGGGAAGGGGGGCACCCCCAGATTGGGGGAGCACCCCTCCTTCTGTACCCTGCCTGTGATTGGCCCATAATTACAGGTTTATTGCCTGTACAGCTATTGTGTAATGACATGTTTGCAAATTAATTTTTATGGCTCCTGCCATTAGCATATACAGTAGAGGAAGGTTTAGTATTAATTACTACTGTTGTTCGTGTAATCCCGGAGAATTAAAAACCAATAAAAGAATGACAACAGAAGCTGATAGTTTAGGGTCTTTTAGTGAAATAGTTTAATTTTTTTCCCCAAGTAGGATCAGAGATTTTTCCAAGCTTGTGAGGGGTTAGGGGAGTGGGCGGCAGCTCACCCAGACGGTCTGCCGCACGTCCTGGTACACTTCCCCCCATCGCAGAGGGGCGCAGATTGGGTAGAATGCAGGTGACAGTGGGTGGGAGGCCAAGCAGGTGACTTGAGTGGAGGCCCAGTTAGGGGGTGGAGGACAGAGCGGGCAGGTGCTGGATCCCGACCCCGTCGTAGTCTCCCTACAGGGATGCCAGGTCCAAGGGGAAGCGCGGGGAGCGCGCCGCCACGCAGCTCCGGAAACAAAGGGCGGTCGGCGCCAAGGGCCTAGTGCGACCTCCGAGGTCAGCGCGGGGCGGAGCGGCCAGGGGCTGGCGGCGGGCGCGGGCGGCCCCGAGCGGCCGGTTTCCTCCGGGTCTGCAGCCCTGGCGCCCTCCCCCGTAACCCCGCGCTCTCTGCCGCCTGCGGGGAGGGGGCGCCAGGCGGAGCGTAGAAGGGGGCTGGGGGATTAAAAACTGCTTCTCGCATCCCCAGCGGCTGGGCTTTGGGAGAAGGCAGCAGCCGCCGGCACGCTGCATCCTCCGAGCCGTTGGTGGCGGCGGGGAGGAGCGCCACCCCTCCCTAGCCTCGGAGCGCTCCGCCCAGCCATTTAAGATTTTTTTGGGCGGAGAGGACAGGGTTTGGTAAGTGGCACAGAGGGGTCAAAAGGCACGCTGGGCCCCCACCTCCTCCAATTTGCCCTCCAGAGCTTTTCCCTAGGGTATCATATTCGGAGAGTTCAACTGTCATTTGAAGCCGCCGCGTTTAGCAGGGACCCCGGGGCTGCCGCTGGGGACCCCTGATTTACGCAGTGGTTGGAGAGCGTTGGCAGGAGCCCAAACCTAGCGTGACCGCGGTTACCCCGCTGTGCGTACCTGCGGGCTCCGGTCTGTTCCTCAAACCATGATTGTATCTAGGGTCAAAAGGTGACCCCCTTAGTGTCACCAAGTCGTGATTCCGGCTGGTTGTGCCACCAAGGGGTCCTTTAGGAGGTGAAAGGGCTTGAAAATAAATTGTCACATCAAGAGGCAGCCTTGCAGCGTGCATTTGGGGGGGGGGGCGACGTGGGTAAATGGATCCTGTCTCTTTAAAATCGCTGGGCTGGACAATGAGCGCACAGGATGTGGTTTGGCGGCAGGGTTTTTTCCCCTTCGATTTGGGGAATTATCACATGGGGCCTTCTTGAGCTGGTGTGAAAGAGAGGCGGCGTGGGGAGGAGAGATACAGGCTCCACGCTCACTCACACACACTCTGTGCAGTTGATCGTTTTCTTAAACCAAATTAGCCGGGGCTCTCGTTACTATGGTGCAGCCGGGGCTTGCAGAATCCCAGTAATAGCATTTATTAGGTCTATTTGCCTGGAAGCATGCCTTCCCGGATCTGATAATGCACCAGAGCAGGGCGAGTGTGGGAGATGGTATCAAGCATTTGATTACACTTGCAACAGGGATTTTTAAGGGGTGGAGTGCAAGGCGGGGAGGGGGAGGAAAGGAGGCGAACCAACCGCTCGCCGGGTCGCCGGCGTGTGCGTTTCCGCAGCCCCGTGTGTGTTTCACAAAAGGCAGCCCCGAGCGCCCGGGGTCACGGTTTGGGGATCCTCCACCCGGTCCCGAAGGAGGGTGAACTCCAGCTCCCGCAGCTGTCAGACGTGGGTGGGGAGGGAGGGAGGAAGAGAGGGCGGACGGGCGGGCAGCCAGAGCGTGGAGTTGGGCAGCCGGAGGGGGGACCAGCGGCGCCCGCAGCCACCCACTGTTTGCAAACGGCCCCCGCGTGGGGGCGGAGGGGAACATCCCGCCGTCAGCAGCAGCCCCCTCTTGGGGTGTGGAAAGGGGAGCCCGGGTCTCTGCGCCCCGTTCCCCGTTCGCATGGATCTGCCGCCCGGCTCGGCGGCCGCGCGAGGGGAAGCTCGCAAGTGAAACTATTATTATCGCCCTGCGAAGCGTGGAGCTCTTGGAAGATGCCGCGCAGAGACGGAAGGAGCCGCCGCCGCCGTCTGCAGCCGCCCGCCGCTGCGCCCCTACCCTTTCGCTTTCATTAGGGGAGACAAATCTGCTGTCAGGCAGCCAGCTTTCCAATTTACCGATAATGATTCTTGCATGAAAATTGATCGAGGGGCTCTCCACCGCCGCGCGCCCTCGCCTCCCCGCTCTCCTCCAGCCTCCTTCTGCCCGGGCGCCTGAGCCCCCGCGAGTTCTTTTTCCTCCTCCTCCCACCCCCTCTTTCTGAGTCAGTGGTGGGACGCCGGGCCAGGGAGATAACCAAGAAGGGGGGAGGGGTGTTGGTGCCGAGAGGGGGAGGGGAGCCGGCTCCCCGGCCTGCTTGTCTCCAGCCCGGGACTTGTTTGCAATCGCTGCCTCTTTTATTTACGAGAAGAAATCTCCCCCTCGGTACTTCTTGGCTGTTTGGGTATTAATTTTCTCCTCTCCTCTCTCCCGCTCGCCCCCTCCTCCTCTTTCCCCCCACCCCGCCCCTTCTCACCCAGTAGCTAAGGGGAAACAAAACAAAGCCGATTTCTCCTTGGCAACAAGAGATACCCCCTCTCGCCGCCCCCCCCTTTCCTTTTTCCTTCTGGTTCTGAACGTGAAACCCTGTTGGAAACAGGTCTCTTGACCCTCGCCCTTGACATTCAAATGGCTGAATGGAGGCGAGATTGCTACTCGCACGTCTTGGGGGCTCTTTTTTCCCCCCTTCTCTCTCTTTCCCTTTCAAATGAGTAATCCCTGAAGATCTTAACCCCCCCCAATTTCATCACCCTCACCCCCCCCTTTATTTTTCTCTCGCCCTCTTCGCTCTCCCGCCTGCTCTGCTCCTCTGTGCTACCCCCTCCTTTTTTTATTTGCATCTCAAGTCCAAAAGGCAGAAAATACACACGCGGCGAAGACACCCGGGCGGCCGTGGAGGCTCCGGCCGGTCCTTAGTCGTCAATTACCTCATTGTGGATCTGCGAGGGCCCAGGTGGCCGAAATTGCCCGGGCGCTGGCCGGAGAGAGCCTTTTGATCATCTGGGGGGTGGAAAGGACTGATTTTTTTTTTTTTCCCCCCGTCGCTCTTGGGATCGCTCTTCTGCCTTTATTTTATTGTTTTGGACATTTTTGAGCGCCGTGGCTTGGACAGTGCTTTTTGTTTCATTGCTGGGCATTAATATTTTTTTCCTTCTTCATCCCTCTCTGGCCACTATGGAATTCTAAACTGAACCATGTTTGGATTGAAGCCACCTCTGTATTACTTACCAGGTAAGCGAGCCGTGCGCCTCCCCGGGTCCCGCGCGCCGCCGCTGCGCCAGGGACCCTCCCTCACCTGACCGCCCCAGACTCTCCCAGCCTGGGTTGGGGCAGTGGGTCTGCCGTGCCCCCCGCGGGCGCCCGCGTCCCCGGTTCCTCCTGCTGCGGTCGAGTCCGCGGTGTGTGCGCTACGTGCGGCAGAGAGCACCCACCGGGCGCGCCGCCCCCACCGCGCCGCCGCCGGGGGTTGCGCGTCTTGTTCCTTTTGTCTGCCCGGAGCCGGCTCCACGGCGGCGGCGCGGCGAGCGACCGGGGCACTTAAGCCTTCCAAGGTGAATTAAGCGCCGCCGGGTGTGAAGTTACTTTCCTGCAGGCCGCCCCGATCGGGTAGCGTGCCCCCCCAGTCCTGGGGCTTATCTCCCTCTCCCTTCAGCCAACCCCTGTGCTCGGTCTCTGCACTAGCGTGGCTAGTCCGCCCACCCCCGCCCCCCATTCCTGCCTGGGATTCCCTGGAAGGTTTTGTTCTGCGGAGGGCGGAGGTTGGGGGGGCAGCCAGGGAAGCTCTGGAGGGTATTTGGCGCGGCTTCCTGTTTCCTTAACCTTCCTCCACTCTGACTGCAGCTTGCCCTGTAACTTTCTGTTTCGGGGCGAGTCGCCCTTTCAGCCCCAGTGGGGAAGGGAGGAGATGACAAGGAGAGGGTTTGGGGGGCCCCTTCTCATTCACCTCATTTGTACTTCTGAACCTTCAACGTGATTAAATATAGGCTAGAGAGAAGCTGGTGAGCCAGGAATTCCCGGTTAGGAGGGTGGGAGCCGGTGGTGGACCCTCCCCCAGGGGCGCAGA
The DNA here is from genome assembly GCA_963574655.1 of Perodicticus potto. Taxonomy (NCBI): domain Eukaryota; kingdom Metazoa; phylum Chordata; class Mammalia; order Primates; family Lorisidae; genus Perodicticus; species Perodicticus potto. The sequence continues at coordinate 48,593 of CAUYRH010002688.1, forward strand.
CAACCCCCCTGTGTCCCCTGGGGGCGGAGTGTAACTTGCCCTGCCCGCCCCAGGTGGGGCCACGTGACTGCAGGTCAGGAAGGCCGTTCTGCCTGTGACCGCTTGTTCTAGGAATGAGCTGTTTTTATTTTCCCCTGCTTCCTGTGCGTTTACCCCCCTTGGGCTTTGACACACAGTTCCTATTGAAGTTGGGGTGTCCACGGTGTGGGGAGAGATAGCTATGCTAAGGAGAGGGCAAGTTCCTAGTTTTCTCATGTTGAGGCTGTAAAAATTCTGTATAAGGGGCTGCCTTGGAGGTTTATTTCTGAATTGTTTTGCTGAGGAAAGGTGCACGTGGCTGGGTGTTGGGTTTCGGTTTTTTTTTTTTTTTTTTCCTGTGTTCAGACGATCCTGTCACTTTTGCTAAGCCTCCCACACCACCCTGAAGGCCCCAGGAGGAGCATGTGTGGAGAGGATGGGCCTGGACAGAACCCAGCTCCTCTGGGCCTTTACCAGGCAAACGTTTTCACCAAATTAATAGGGCAGGGCAGAGGGTCACCAGAGTCTGACTGACTTTTGAAAAGTAGGAAAGACTTCTGTAGGAAATCTGTACATTTGCTATTTTTGAGTTTCTTTGTGGCTGTTTCAGTTTCCCAGCCCTTCCCAGTCATTGACACCTCAGTCTGTTTCCTGGTTGATGTCTATACCATTTTTATGGGACTATTCTCTGGGTCTCCATTTCATTTTTGATCTCTTTTTTTTTTCCCACTGCCTGAAATGCCAGTCAGCAATAGCAAGCGTGGCTTCCCCTCCCTCCGCACTTCCCTTAGCAGAGCCAATCCACATTAGGACTGGGAATCCCCTTACTGAAAGGTTGTAACACAAGGACAGAGTCCTTGGGTGCACAGAGTCATCTCCCCCATGGAAGAGGCAGAGCATGTCAAAGGGAGCTTGTGAGATTCACCAGGGCTGTTTAACCCAGGAGGTAGCAGAACACTCACTCCTGCTGCAGCCAGCACTGTTTCTCGTCTTCTTCCTTGTCTGTGATTTGGGGAGAGAAGGAGCTTTCTTTCCTCCCTACCCTTTCCCCCTAGCTCTGTGCCTCCTCTGCCACCACCCAGTTGGAGGCAATTAGGACAAACTTGTGGCAAGAATGAATCTTCTTAAGTACAGGGCCGCTCCAAAGCACAGGTGTTTGTAATCTAAACCCCACTTCACCTGCCATTGGGTAGCTGCTAGGGCATATTTATTCATCAGGTGACCGATTTTCTGTTTACCTAGGGAACCTCAGAAGGAGGAGGAGGAAGTGTCAGGCTAGGAAATTCAAAGCCTTTAAGGAAAATCAGCCCAGGCTGGGGTAAAGCCTCCAGTAGGCAGGCAGGATGGATGAATTCTGCCAGTCTTGACCGCCAAGGAGATTAGGAGAGTCAGAAGTGTGGGCAAATCAGGGCACCAGTGAATCTCAGCCTGTGTTTGAAGGTTTCCCCTGCTAGAGTGGGGAAAACCCCTTAGTGGGATTTTATACTTTATTGCCTTAGTGTGATATTCAGCCTGGGGGCTTAGCTGGGAAGTACTGCAGTCAGCTGGGAAGAATTACAGTCGGGTACTATTGCTTCCTGGGGTGACCCAGTCCTTTTGAGCTCTCAGGCCTTGCTGCGAATGCTTTGCACACTCTGCTCTCTTCATGTCAGTTCTCCCCTCTGAGATCAGTGTTGCCACCTGCCCATTTTACAGAAGAGCAAAGTGAGGTCCCAGAGCGGCTCCACAGTTTGCCCAGTTTGGAAGTGGTAGAGCTGCCTCCTACCACACTGGTCTGGAAGTGAGGGGCCCAGTGTTGTGGCCAACCTGTCAAGCTCTGTCTGTGGTCTTAGCTGAGAGGCAGAGCCCCACCCGGTAGTGGCCTGACACCCAAGTGCTCTGGGACCTGTCAGACCCGGCTGGAAGCCAGATCTCAGACACCACAGGGAGCCACGGAGCCGAGGGCCCAGAACCTGCCTGTCCAGCCAGTGCCCTGGGGGCAGTCCACAGTCAGCCTGGCAGCAGTCCCTGCTCCTCCGGTTTGAGAAGTGAGAGCACTGAGGCTGGGAAGTCAGGGTGAAGTCTGACTCTTGTTTTCCCAGTTCTGTGTATTCTTGGGCAGGTGACTGAAGCTTTCAGTTTAGCCTCAGTTTTCCCATTTGTAAAATGAGATTCGTAATTAGATCTTCCTCAGTATCAGTGTAAGTCAGAGGTCAGCAGTGGATAGCCCTGTTGTAAATAAAGTTTTAGTGGCACACAGCCACACCTATTCTTTTATGTACTGTCTCTGGCAGCTTTCACAGTATAATGGCAAAGTTTAGTCTTTGGGCAAAGCCCATATGGACCAGCCAAGCCTAGAATATTTATTTGCTATCTGAGAAAGTTGGCCCAGCCTCTGGTATAGGGGGGTTAAATGAGGGAATCCTCACAAGGCATCGAGGACAAGGACAGGACCTAGGATGAAGTTAATGAGTGACTGTAATAGTAATGATTACTGTTTTGTTATAGACGGTATTACTGTTAGGAAAGTGGGATTATTTGTTGAAAGTCACAGAGCTTCTAGTGGGGGCTTGATCTTCAGATCTTTGGACCAGGCCTTTCACCCTAAGGTATAGCATCTGCCTCTCTGTGCTGTTTGGCTGGCCAGGGGGTGGCATCCAGAGGACTCTTGGTTTGCAAAGGGTGCAGGGGTATGTGCCAAAGGAGGCGTGGACAGGGAGTTGGGGGACAGGTGGGTATGCCTCTGCCTAACTGCAGGTAAAGGGTTCCTCTGCAAACTCGCCTTCTGTGTGTGTGTGTGTGTGTGTGTGTGCCCCCAGTTACCCCATTTCCTGACTCTACCAGACTCTTAACTCCCCGTGTGCAGGGACTGTGTCTCCTTCGAGCCAGATTTTTTGCCAGACCAATAGTAACAATCATGCAAAATAATATCAGTACCAACAGAGTATCTTTAAAAAACGTGATAAATGACAAAGTGGTGGAGGATGAGGTGGTGGCCACTGCTTGTCCACACCAGTGTGTTGTACTAGGTACAGCGCTAATTTCAGTCATCAGAAGAGCTCCAGGAGGTTGGGCTTCTCTTATCCCACTGACCAGCTGAGGAAACTGAGGCACAAAGAGGTTTTGATCACACAAGCCGTAAGTGGTGCCACCAGGCTCTGACCCCCGGCAGTCTGGCTCCAGAGTCCTTACTTAATAAATATTTGTTGAACGCAGGAGGGAGAGAATCAGCCGTTGGTGTTGGCGGCTCCCTCCCAGCCTCTTATCTTGTTCCTGGCGTTTGTGGAGGGACAGACTCCTCAGTTGTCAGCTGGCCCCACCCTGGCCTCACACTGAACTCTTGGTGACCCCAGCCTGCCTTTGGGATGGCTGTCCACTGCTTGAAAAGATGCTCTAGGCCCTCCAGTGAGGAAACTGAGGCCCAGAAAGAGCCAGGACTGGGCCGGCAGCCATGTAGCCTGCTGGTGGCCACTCAGACCCTGGATCTCCCCGACATTTCCTTGCCCCCGAGGCCAGGTAAGTCACTAATGGCTGGTCATGCCTGGCCTGGCCTCTCTCCAAACAGCCTTGGAGGGGCTCGCCAGAGACTGGGGCTTCCCAGAGAAAAGATGTGGCCGGTGGGGAGCTACTAGATTTTATTTTTCATTACCCCCCACCCCACGCTTCTAGAAGGACGTAGTCATTGCTGAATGTAGGGCTCTGCTCAGGCCCACCTGGGTTGGGGAGGTGTCTAGAGGTAAGGGCAGGCCACAGCCTCAGCCCTCCAGCTGCTGCTCCCAGCTCCCTAGGTGCCACTCAGGAACTGAAGCCGGGAGAGCCGCCCGCAGTTGCCAGCTGTGCCCCAGCTCTTGTCTAGCTTCTGGCTTGTCACGGAAAGCTGTTGGGTCATAAGAAACTTACAGCTTTGGGCAAGCTTGGGAGTCACTACAGACCTGCTGGGGCGGGGTGGGGGGGCAGTTTGGGCCTAGTGGGATCTGAGTCAGATAAAAGGAAAACATGGCAATTTCAGTTGTGATTGAGAAAACTGCTTATTTACAGCTCAGAAACTCAGCGGGGACAAGCATTTCGGCTCCCATCTAGCACTTTCCAGGCAGTCACTAATTAATCTTCTGATACCCCTGAGAAATGGGGAGGGGCGGCCACGTTTCCATCCATCGGCTGGGAAAGCCCAGGGCCCTTGTGTCCCAGCTACAGCCCCGTCCTTCTCCGAGGGGCCTGGTCTGGTTCCCACCTCCCTGCCCAATTTGGTTCTCATTAAGATTTTTTCTTGCTCATAGGCGTTGTTCTGACGCCATGGGTGGGAATCTGATACGGCCCCCCTGCAAACACTCTTGCTTCTTATCTTCTTGACTCCAGAGTCAGGAGAAGTTTTCTTTGTGCTCTGGGAGCAAATGGTCATTATGATAACTGGACTCTGGCGCGGGAGTGCACAGGGATGCACGTCCTTCTGTGTCGTCTCTGCAGGAGAAAGCGCAGGGGCAGAGGGGCAGCCCACGGCTGCACAGCTCCCAACAGAGCCAGCGAGGGGTAAGTGTCAGGACCTGGGCCTCTGCTTCCAGCCCACTGCCCATGCTGCTTGTTCCTCTTCCCCCTGGAGGTAAACACCCACTGGGCTTCTTTCTCACTGGCAGCAACTGGGATCCAGTGTCTGCTGTGCCCTGGCATTTTGCACCTAAGAAATGAGAGGCCAAGAGACCTTTCCAAGCCTGTTGACATCACATTCTTCTCCTTAGACTTTTGGGGACATAGGTGGTACGAGACAGCCTCCTCGGCTATGATGCATCCTCTCATATTCCACTTTGCAAAAAAAAAAAAAAAAAAAAATTGACATTTACAACCCCTGAAGTAGCCTTTCCAAGAGGGAGGTGGAATCCCCTCTTCATGGACCCTCAGCAAAGCAGGGTTTGGGCATTGATTGTCCCCTTGGTGGTCTGATACACAATCAGCAGAAATTGTGAAGCTGGGGGAGGGTGTGTGCATTAGAAGGGAAGAGGGAATTTGGGGTTGAAGGAATAAAAGTACACGAAGTATTCTTTTTCGTTTAAGAGCTTATACAGATTTAAAGTCCTTTTGTTAATTTAGGAACATAAAACCGTGTGATGTATAGTTTGGTTTCCTCGTAAAATTACTAAGTGTGGCATATTTAGGGCTATGAAAGCTTGGGGTAAAAGGGAAAAAAATCAGTGAGAATTTTCTTACAAGTCTTTAGGGGAAAATGCATTTTTCAGGCATTGTCCCAGGTTGGGGTTAGTAGTTGCTGGGAGGTGCTCATGGGGCTGGCAGGTTTGAGTTAAGCCAGGCCCAGCTCTCAGCCCTGCGGCATGAGCCCACCCAGTCTGGCGCCCAGCCCCTGCCCTGAAGACTTAGTGACTGCCTGCTCCTGCTACCTCCCTCCTTCGGGGAGACAGGAAGCGCCCTCTGACCAGGCCTGGACCGCCGCCCAGTGGGCATTTGGCCGCTTGCTTAATGGCCTGTGGGATCGGAAAGTCATGGAACATTGGACTTGGAAGGAACTCAGAGGTCAGGTGGCTGACCTCTCCAATTGTCTGGATTTGGTGGTCTCTAGGGGTCCCATTCCTGACACCCAGGTCGGGCTGGGCTCTGCCCCCTGGGGGTCAGACTGAGCCATGCCACTGTGGGTTGGTAGAATGTTTCTTTTTATAGGAATACATGCACTTGGCCTAGTTCTGTTCTCTGGGGACACAGAACAAGTCCACACCTCCTAAGTGTTATCCCTTTAGGCCCCACCTGGGTGCCAGCCATTGTGCTGAGTCTATAGGGCAGGAGCAGGGAAGGAAGTCTGTGTCTTATCCCTAGGTTGCTTCAGGAACAAAGAGGGAGCAAGTTGAGTTAAGATGGAGCTCTGGAAACTCCCTACAACATCCTAACAGAGGAAATCCAGGAAGGCTTCCTGGAGGAGGTGGCACTAGCACTTAGCAGGCATGAGGCTGGGTGGAAGGCAGCCAGTACATTGAGGAGGGTTGAACAGGAATAGGGAAGCTGCTCCCAAGGCAGCATGTTAAGTTCAAGTCAGGCATGTCGAGAGCTGGGTGCTGGGCTGTCCCTGCCCAGATGGTCATGGTGGTGGTATGGTGAGGTGGGGTGGAGTGGAGTGTGAATTGAGCAATCCAGATGACAAGGGCTGGTGCCAAGAGGTGTGTAGAGTTTTCCAGGCATGCAGAACAGGCAGCAGTTTGGTTTTAGGTGGGGTTGGAGGCTGTGTGAGGGAAGGCCACAGGATGCAGGTGACATTTGAGCTGGCCCTTCTACTCTGGGGGGACCTTCCCCTCCTCAATGATGGGAGCTTGATAGGGAAGGCCACCACACCTGCCCTGATTCTTGGCCACATCCTCTAGTGGCAGAGCCCATCCTTTTAAGAGGCCATGATGACTCTCCCAGAGAGTGTCCAGACAGCAGGGCCCCTTCTAGAAACCAAGGGCCCTGAGGGTGAGCTGGCAGGATGCAGCTTTACACAGAAGGGGTTATACCGTCACCTGGCAACTGTGGCTGTTGAGTCTGTGTCCCCTCTTTTCCGGCCCACCCAGACATACCCTATGTGTGGACTGCGTGTCCTGTGTGTGCCAGACCCTAGGGGCCAGAGACATGGGTCAGGCCCAGCCCCATTCCCAGAGAGCTGCTGGGTTCTAGAGTGGGAGGCAGAGCTGAGCCTGGAGGAGGGGCTTTGGGGAGGAGGCAGTCATCACAAGGAGGAGGGAGCCTTCACACTGGGCCTCCTTGTAAGGACAGGAAGGAGGGTTTAGGAGGAGGGGAAAGTTTGGTGACAGGGTGTAAAACAGTGTGGGAATGAAGCCAGTGTGTGGGTCAGAACCACACTGTGGAGGGTCTTGAATGTCATAAAGCCAATGACACATGAACTTGATTCTGTCGTAAATAGGTGGTAACTCAGGTTTCTAAGCAGCTACCACGTTCATCTACGTATTCAGCATGGTGTTTACAGTATGCCAGGCATACAGGGGTAAAGCCCAGAAGCCCCCCAGGAGCTGTGCCCTCGTAAAGTTCCCATAAAGGGCATGTGAAGTATCCCATGATGAGTGTTCTAGAGAAAAACGGAGAAGGGGAAGGTGTGGGGGAGCCAGCGTGGGGGTGGCAGTTTGTGTGCTGGGCAGCCCTCCCTGTGGCCTTCTCCCATGGAGCCTCCACCCCCACCTAGCTTTGTGGAGGGAGAGTGGGGTGAGTGGTACTTAGGCCAGGCCCAAGGCTGGGGGAGGGAGCAGCAGAAAGGATGGGGTCTCAGGGGCTGCACTCCAGGAGGAGTGGGGTCCCAATAGCCAGGGTTCTTGGGGTATCCTTGCCTGTAGGGATTTTAGGTGAGCAAGCTTTTCTGCTGCTGCAGTGCTGCCTAAGCAAGGGACTCTGTCTCTGCTTCTTACTCCTGTGTGGCTCTGGGTGGGTTACTCACCCTCTCTGGGCATTAAGCCAGTAGTAATGCCTGCCTCTTATGGTTGGTAAGGTGCACTCACCAAATGCTGGAGGACCACCGGCTGTGATTACTGTTCGGATTAATAGTTCTAGCCGTGTGCTCTGTGCGACCTGTGTCTTGGATTCCAGAGAGGCATAAGAGGGAGGTGGTAGTCTGGGCGGGGGGGGGGGGCCTTTGAGGAGCTCAGACTCCTGAAATGGCTGTCAGCCAGCCAGGGCCATTCACAGTGCGGTGTTCACAAGGTGACAAGTTCTAAATAAGTAAAGAAGAAATGGAATCTCCCTGGTGAGATTGTCTAGGCCCTTCCCCCGCCCCCCCCCCCAACCCCATGTCAGAAGAGCTGAATTGTGTGAACTGCAGCCCTAAGGTCACTGCAGGGAGGGCGTTGTTGGCCAGACCATGCTCAGTGGAGGACTTGAGATCGTGATAGATTTCTCCTTCAACCTCCCCCACCCTCAAAGGACTCCAGTGTCACCTGCCAGCACCAGTGAGCAAGTGACAGACCCTGCAGCCAGAGCCCCGAAGCAGACAACACGTTGTCTCATACTCTGGGGCTTCTTTGAACTAGTCTCGACACTCCCCTCCCCTTGTCACTCTCCTATAATTCATTTAGGATTAGCTTTCAGACCTTCTCGCGGGTCCTAACTTCTGTCGTCTTGGTAACTGTGTCAACCATTTGCTGGTTTCCCGTGATTATCTGACAAGAGAAAGGGGGGCCGGCAGGGAGCATAAAGGGAGGGGAGGAGGTGATGCCGGGTCTTCACTGAACTCACTATGGAGGGCCCAGGGTGAGGGGCAGGGCTAGCAGCTGCCTGGGAGGGTCACACCAGCCCCTGACATTGGGAACCAGTGTCATCAACACTTACCTTAGATCTTAAGGGCCCGGGGACAAGGTGTTACCTTCCCCACCCCCATCCCACCCAATTTCCCTTTTGGGAAGTTTCACTTATAGGCTGATTTTAACCCTTGTTTACTTTAACAACAACCACAGGGGGCCAGCCCTTGAGTGGAAGGTCAGATCAACATTTGGGGGCCTGATGGCTGGGTCTGCGGGGGACTTCATAAGCACACGTGTGGTCATGCTTTATAGCATGCTTTAAGCATGTTTTATATGCTTGCGGGTGTTGTGGGTCAGGAATTCAGAACAGGCATGGTAGGGTATGACTGGTCTCTGCTCCTGTGTGCTGGCCAGAGTGTGGAGTCATCTGGAGGCTCGTGTCTCTCTCAGATCTGGCAGTCAGGGCTGGCTATTGCCCGGACTCTCAGAGCACCTCCTGTGGTTCCTCTGTTTCAGTGGTTCTCAGCTTTCCTAATGCCCCGATCTATTTTCATTGTTACAAAGGGGTTGCGACCCACAGGTTGAGAACCGCTGCTCTATTTGGTTTGGGCTTCCTCACAATATGGTGGCCTCGTGGCGCCAAAGGCAGGTCCCAGCTCACAAGGAGGAGGCTGTGTGGCTTTTTAGGGCCTCGCCAGGGAAGGTATGCAGTGTCACACCCTCTTATGTTGGTTACATGATAGGGACAAGCTCACCCATATTCGTTTGGAAGGCATTTAGGCTCTACCTCTTGGGGAGGGTACCAGCAACATTCTAGAACAGGTTCTCAACTTGTGGGTAGCGACCCACAGGAACTGTATAAAGGACCGTGGCATTAGGAAAGTTTAGAACCACTGTTCTTAGAACGTGGGGCATGGGAGATGAAGTTGACATTGCCTCTCTGGAAACGTCAGCCACACATACTGCACCAATGCGCAGCCGCCTCCATGGATTTCTAGGAAGGTGTGCCCTTGCCCTTAGGAGGGAAGGAGATCCCATCCTCCTCCAGGGTCCACGCCGAAAGTTTTCTGAAGACCAGTGCTGTGGAGCTTGGAGCAGAGGTCTTGGTGCTCTGGTGGGGAAGCTGGGAGGCTCCTGCCTGGGTGGGCCTCCCAGCTCATGGGAGCCCCTGATTTCAGGTTCCCCAGCCCTGTGGAAAAAAAAAAGAGGGTTGTTTCTGAAAATAAGGGCGTTGTTACTTATCACAGGGGAAAGATCAGCCCTCACCAGTATCAGTGGGAAGACAAGAGTGCCTTTTGGGGGAGCTGCTAATGAGCTATGTCTGATTTTATGAAACTCCATGGTAAATTATTAATTTGGGCCAGAAATGAAAGTGCGGGAACCGGATAGGCTCATGAATATTCATCGCTGACTCCAGCGTGGGGTTGATCAGTGGCTAGAGCAGGCAGCCAGCCTCACGACCCAGATACGGGTGAGTTCCTAGGGCGGAGGCCCTTGGGAAGCCCTTCCTTCTCCACTCCCTTGGTTTTTTGGTTCAGAGGTGGGACGGATAACTCACATCTCATTAGCACAGGTGTAGCTAGACCAGGGCTGGCGCTGGGACCAGCTCCAGACAGGCAGGAGTCAGAGGGTTCCCAATGTGGCGTCCCTACAGTGGTGACACCTGCACAGAGGAGCCAAAAGCCCTCGTTCCTCGCCTCTGCTCCCCTCAGAGCCTCCTGGAGGTCAGTGTTAGAGTCATCTTTAGTTCTGGAATGTGACCGCGGTTAGCGTTATTGAGGTTACCTTTCAGGGAAAGTATAGTAGAGCCTCCTGGCATATCTCAATCTGCTCTAAATAAGTTAGCATTTCCAGGATGGTTCTGCTGGGATCCGTTCCTCTCTGACAAGCCACAGCTTTTTAGCACGGGAGGGCAGGCCATTGGGAGTTCACACCCTGCTGGCCTGTCTAGCTTACCTCTCCTCCATGCCTTTGTCCAGCTGTTCCTACTGTGCTAAGCTCAGAAGTCTAGAAACTTTTCTGAACTCACCCCTAGCTGGGACTGGCTACTCTCTCCTCTGTGCTCCCAAATCCATAATAAGCCAGTGTGACCCATTGTAGTAGATGTTCGTTTATAAGGGAGCATGGCTCAGGAGTTAAGGTCATGGGCTCACAAGCCAAGTGGTCAGGGTCCAGGTCCTGGCTCTCTGCCTCTTCTCCTTGTGAGGCTTTGGGCAAGTTACTTAAACTCTGTGCCTCAGTTTGCTGATGAGGTGGCTGTGAGAGTTAGCAGTGCTTGTATACTCAAAGTGCCCAAGAGGGGTGGTGTCAAGGCTCTCCGTATGGTTTCACTTGCTGTTGGCATTCTCGTCTGTGTGACCATCATTGTCACGCTTCCACTGGGACTGGAGCTCCAGGGCAGGAGTGCTCTGGCCCCCCAGCTCAGAGCCAGCACACAGGGACATTGGCTGTTGCCCGCGGTCTCGTGTCAGTGTGCCGAGGCCCGCCAGCTCAGAGCCAGCACACAGGGACATTGGCTGGTGCCCACGGTCTCGTGTCAGTGTGCCGAGGCCCCCCAGCTCAGAGCCAGCACACAGGGACATTGGCTGGTGCCCACGGTCTCGTGTCAGTGTTCCGAGGCCCCCCAGCTTAGAGCCAGCACACAGGGACATTGGCTGGTGCCCACGGTCTCGTGTCAGTGTTCCGAGGCCCCCCAGCTCAGAGCCAGCACACAGGGACATTGGCTGGTGCCCACGGTCCCGTGTCAGTGTGCATCTTTCCTGCTTCTCAGGAACCAGTGACGTTGGTCTACACCGCCTGCAGCATTGCACCGTGGGGAAGGCCGGGTGGGGCCTGTGTGGGTTTGTGGGATCTCTCTGGGAGGTCTTGCACCTGCCCTCTGGCTGGACAGGCCCACTGGTTTTGCAGCCCTGAGACCGCCTCTGCATGGGGCTGAGGCTGCTTCCTGTCTGAGCCCCAGTGGGTGGAGGTGGGGGGTTTCAATCCTTGCCTCAAGGAGGACAAAGAAAAGCAACATTTCGGGTGGCTTCCGGGGTTAAGACCAAGATAGGAACTATGGCCCTGGGTTCCCAAGCTGAACTGGCCGCTCCTTGCAGGGAGCTTTTCAGAGAAACGGGTCTCCGGCCGGCTGAGCAGCCAGATGGGATTAAAGGTTGCTTGCCGAGTCCCAGGCTCACAGGCAGGTTCTGAGGGCCTCTTCCAAGGCGTGGGCAGTTCTGGATGGGCTGAGCACTTGGTCAGTGTTGGCCTTCTGGGGCCTTGGTGTTGAGGGAAATCCTCAGCCTCCCAGCGTGTGAGAGGTGCCAAGTCTGTGCTCAGGAGAGGGAAGGCACTGGGGTGGGAAGACCTCACCCCGGCCCATTTCTGCAAGTGTTTCCCAGGGACCTTTGGGGTCCTGCAAGTGGCCTGCTGGTGGGCTTCTCAAGGAACGACGCCTGCTGTGTGACAGAGTTGTGACACTTGATCCTGGCTTGCAGAGGGTCATGGAAGGCATATGAGGTTTTATTTGCCTTATTGAGACCAATAACTCCACCTGCCTGGCTTTTCATCCTGATTTTGATGCTTTTGACTGAGAGCTGTGTCACCTCCCAGGCACTCAGGCTGTGGGAGAGAGGCGGCCAGCGGGTCAGACCGGTGGGGCAAGCTGTGTGGGAGCAACAGTAAAGCAAATAGCCTGCAACCAACTTTGTTCTCCTTGCCCTGGTTTGGAAAGAGCCGTTGGTTTCTCACAACTGCAACTGTCCAGGCAGTTCCTGAGCACCTACAGGTGCCAGCCCAGGAGGGGCTGAGGGGGAAGATGGAAAGTAAGTCACAGGTCTTGCCTTGGAGGCCCTCCTCGGCACCCAAGGAAGGGAGGAGCTTAGCGAGGAGTGGGCTGACTCCCAAGTTTCTGAGGGTGAGAGGGATACAAATGACTCTTGGCTGGGTCTGGCTGGAGGATGGACAGTTCCCATTTGGCTGGAATGATCTGGGAGGACTTCCTGGAGGAGGCAGTGCTTAGAGCAGATTCTCAAGTGTGAAGAGGAGAGACGTGTTTCATCTCAGTGAGCCAGAGTTCAACTGATCCAGGATCTTGTTAAAGAACAGGCTCTCCTTTGGTGGGTCTGAGAATGTATAACCGGCCAAATGGGAATTTCCCTCCCAGAAGCTACAGAAGCCACATGCACCCTTCCCAGGCCCAGAAGCCGCAGTGAGAGTCATTGGCGCTGGATTCATACTGCCAAATGTGGTAGCCACAGACCGTGGGTGAACATCAGAGCATAAAACTAAATTAAAGTTAAACAAAATCAAAGCTTCAGGCTGGTGACTCATGCCTATAATCTGAGCACTCTGGGAGGCCGAGGTGGATGGATTGCTTGAGCTCATGAGTTCGAGACCAGCCTGAGCAAAAAGCAAGACCTCGTCTCTACTAAAAATAGAAAAACTGGGGGGTGGGGGAGGAGAAAAACTGAGGCAAGAGGCTAGCTTGCTTCAAGCGTTAGAGGTTACTGTGAGCTATAACGCCAGGGCACTCTACCCAGGGTGACAGCTTGAGACTCTGTCTCAAAAAAAAAAAAAAATCAACTTCAGTTCCTCAGCCACACTAGCCTCATTTTGAGTGCTTTGCAGCCATGCAGGGCTGGTGGGCGCCCTAGTGGACAGGACAGACAGAGAACATTGTCACAGAAAGCCACTGCATGGTGCTGGTCTCAACCCCAAAAGACAGAAGGCTGGGCCTGTGATCCTCAGAGTGGGGCCAGCAAAGGCTGGGGACAGTCACTAGTCTTCTCAGGGAGGTTCTCTGGAGTCTAGAGGGACTCTGTGCTGTGTTTGGGGCCACAGAGACCTGCAGGAAGGACCCAGCTGACCTTCTGATGTTAAACCCGGGAGGGACTAAAGCTCAGAAACAGGGCAGAGGGGGGCTGTGGCGGGGGTGGGGGCTCGGTAGGTTGGAGATAGCAGTGAAGGGCACGTTTGGGGTCTGAGAGATGGTGGTGGTGTCTGTTCGTGAAATGGGGAAGTGAGTCTGGCATGGGGGCAGAAACCACCAAGTGACAGTTTCATGAAGGAAGGAGTGGTTTCCACTGTCACGTGGCATTGAATTTGGGGACCAACAATCCTAGTGCCTTGGGGGGGGGACACACCTCCTCCCCTGCTCACCCTTCTTTTCCGTAAGAGGTTAAGTGATGATTGCAAGGCTGGGGAGAGGCCGCCCTGGAGCTTAGCTCTCGTCCCCGGGTATCTGGGAGGCTCCCTGTTGCTGTGGGGCCTCAGTGGCATCTTCCTAGTGCTTGAGAGGACCCAAGAAAGGGAGAATTGGGAGTAGTCAGGGGGCTTTTAGAAGGGGTGAGGGCCTCCGTCTGTCACCGGAGAAAAGGCCTGCCTTGGATGTTCAGCAGATGAACAAGTCCGACCATTCCTAGAGAGGGGAGCCACACACACAGAGGAAAATAAGGCACAGAGAGGTTAAGTGACTTGCCTAAGGTCACACAGCTAATCAGTGATGAAGCCAGGGTTTGAACTGGACATTTTGATTCCAGCGACAATAATGAAGCCCTTTTTCCCGGCCTCTCAGTGACTGCCAACCCCAGTACTGATGGAACAGAGAAGAAAGAACCCCAAACCTGAGTGCTGGCTCCCACCCGGCATGTGACATCACCCTAGCTATGACACCTTGCACGGACAGGTCCTCTCACCTCTTAGAGTCTCTGAGGTGAAGGGACTTGTTTTTCTCTGACAATTGAATAATAATTCACATACAGTGAGAGCCAACCCTTTCAACTCAAGCATACAATTCAGCAGCTCTTGATACTTTTCACAGTGTCATGCAACTATCATTACTGTCTAGTTCCAGAATACATATTTTTTAATACCTAAAAGAAATCCATGCCCATTAGCAGTCACTCCCCATTCTCGCTCCCCCCAGGCTCTGGCAGTCATCAAGTCTGCTTTCTGTCTACGGATTTGCCTGCTCGGGACATTTCATACAAATGGAATCACACAGCGTGGCCTTTGGGTCTGGCCATGCTTAGCCTGTTCTCAGCGTTCATCCCCGTTGCAACATGTGTCAATGCTTCACTCCTTTTTATAGCCAAATAATACTCCATTGTGTGGGAAGACCGCATTTTGTTTATCTGTTCATCTGTTGGTGACATTTGGGTTGTTCCCACTTTTTGACTATTATGAATAATGCTGTTATAACATATGTGTACATGTTTCTGTGTGGACATGTGCTTTCATTTCTTTTGGGTGATTTCCTAGAGTGGAATTGCTGGCATCGTATGGTAACTCTGTGTTTAACCTCTTGCCTGTGTATTTTCCTGTGCCTCAGTTTTCCCAGCGGTAAAATGGAGCTGTGTCCTAGGAACCCGCTGTTTTTCTGTATCAAGTAACACTTTATTTGGAAACTCTTGAGGAGCTAAATGATGACTTCTGTTCCTGCTATTAATAGCAACACCAGGGCCATCCCAGCAGGTGGTCAGAGCAAGTGGCCAGCAGGCAGGCGCCCTGGCTTTTGCTAGTCTGTGCCTAGGAAGCCTGTCCCTTCCTCTGGCCACTGGTTGCTCAGATTGGACTCATTGTGAGTGAGTGTCCTCCATGAGTTTCTGGGGAATTTCCTAGGAATTCAAGAGAAATTTCTCCAAAGCTGAATTCCATAGAAAAAAAGACCAAGGCTTTGGGTAACAGCTGCCACCCTCCTTGGGTGGGAATGGTGGGAGAACATGGGTAGATGGGCACCATCCCATCCGCTCACCCTCTGGAGGACTGGCTTGGGAAAGGTCTGTTCACCCCCATCTGATGGGCAGGGGCGCTAGGCCTCCCGTCTGGCTCTCACAGGCAGCCCCTGGAGCCTGAGTTTCTCTTGGAGGGTGTCCAACTGGTACAGAGCTGAGCTGGCTTGGCCCCGTGCTCTTGTGGGAGAGAAAGAAAGCTATTGAGGGCCGTGGAAGTTGTAAACTGGGTAAATGACCCTTCGTAGCAGGCACCCAAAATACTTTTCCTCAGCTCTGCCGTGAGCGGCCAGCTTGGGAAAATTCCAGTGTCCATTATTCAGCTGCAGCCTGGAGAGGGCAAGTGATTTGTCTGGGGTCACGCAGCAAGTTCAGGGGACCTAGCTGGTAGGCTCTTCCTGACACCAGACTGTGCCTTTCAGCAGCACCAGAATCCACTGCTGCCCTCTGACATAGCCTCTGCTATCCCATTAAAGCCCAAGACTTAATCCCTACGTGTCGGCAGCAGCTGACCTCTAGAATCTGTCCTTCTGCCTCTTGCCAAGGCCCTGGGGTCAGGAGGCCACAGGAGTGACCTTAGAGAAGAGATCCAGAAGCCACACACTTCCCTTTCGGGCACCTGACCCATGATGCCAAGGGGCTGAGAGGGCACAGGTTTGCGATGTGGTAGCTGTTTTTTTCCAGAGTGTGCTCACCTTGGATTTTGCGGAGATCTTGGTGCATTTCTGTGCTTCAGGTCCCCTTGGTAAGGCCCCCTGCATCTCTTCTTGGCCAGCTCCAGCAGCGTAAGAGCCATCCAGGCACTTGTCCTCACCCCGGCCCCCCCTTGGCTTCTCACTGGAGCCTGGCGTGGTTATCCAGATCCACTCCCCTGGCAGGCGGGGGGACTTAACCCAGTTCGCCACCTTTTAAGATTGAGCTAGCTTGTCTTTGCACCCTCCTGACAAGGCCGAGCGGCCCCCCTGCCCTGCCAGCGGCTTGCTTAAAAGGTTAATCCTTGGGCTGTGTAGCGAGCTCCCTGAGCCCCTCTCCCCCTCCTCCATCTTTTTACGCTCCAGTTAATTAAATGTGGCTGCCTATTGTCAGAAGACAAAGTTGGATATTTATTACACCTTGGCACTACGGAATGTCAAAGGCGCGCACAGTTTGAAGAAATACTGGCTGCGAATAAGGCCGAGCATATGTCTGCAGGGCTGGGGCGGGCAGGTTGCAGCCACCTCTACGACCTGCAGCGCTCTCAGCTTTGGCTGTGGCTAACTGCTTCCCGAGAGGCACTTGACGATTTGTGTTTACTGGGGGAGTTCTGGCAGGATTGCTGGGAGATCTATTATCCGGCATAAACATCCTGGTTCCGGAGATTATTTCATTGGAAGGAATTAAAGATGCTGTTAAAATATACACAGCCCCTCCCTGCGCGGTTCTGGTGCTGTGCTCCCCCTGGACGGCCTGGGACTGGCTTCCCTCTTGTCTCCCTTTACTCTGGTTTCCTACTTGGGCTTTTTATGTGTTATTTTTATTTTTTCACTTGGGCACTGCAAAAGCACACGGCTAATTGCGATTTTTTTTTTCCATGTAGGGGGGAGAATATGGATGTGTTCATTTTATAGGTTTTTTCCCCCTCCCCCTTAATAATAATGCTTTAAAGATGTTTGACATCTGTAACTAACAGCTGGCATCCTGTTATGGAAGAATGTCCTTTTATTTCAAAGCAGGTTGAACTGTCATTAATAGTATAATTAGGTGATTATCACTATATAGCAGAAAACTGCTTAATTGTAGAGATCGCTTTTCTAGGATTCCAGTCTTTTTATGGTTGTATTTGTTTTAGCTGTTTGAATTTTCATTATATTTTGGCATTTGGTGTGTTGCCTCGTTTTTGTTAGGTTTTTTTTTTCTTTCCTGTTTTTTAATGTGTCTGACAGCTGTCTTCGGGAGCATTTGGTCCTGAAGATGCTCGGGTATTACAGAGCAGAGGAGTATTACCTGCAAGAGGCTTCTTATCCTAGGGCCCTGTTTAACCCCTTCTGTGCCAGGCCAGATCCTGTAGGAGCTGAGCCAGGAACACCGGGCTCCCTTTGATTTATCTGATCTCTCTGTGGGTAATAGTATGAAATTAGACATTTAACCCTGGAGCTAAGGTTGTCTGTTAAGAGGCCACTTTTACAATGCAATTTATTTTTATGGTGCATCCTTAATACACAATATCACCAAATCCTTTGGAGTCACTTGGATTCCAGAAGGAAAGTCACGTCTAAAAGGAGGTGGTCTCCGATGTAACTGGAATTTGAAAATGGTTTTACAGAATCTAAGAGGAAACAGCTTCTTTCTCTCTTGAAGGACTTTTAGTAAAGTGAGTGTAGAGATGGGCTTTGTCTTTTAAAAGCCAAACGCCCATCTGCCCCCTTCCTCTGGACTGTGGGCACCCTCTTCCCGGTGGCTGGTTCCAGCAGGAGGCCTGGACTAGCTGCATGGCCCCAGTGGTTGAGGGGAAACAGGGTGTGCAGAGATCCCCCTCTCACTGAGGCTGCTTGGGAAGCTGGCTGCAGGCTGCCTGGTGTCTGGGAGGTTACCTGAGTCCTCCTCTAGAAAGTCTCCAATTGATTATCCTCTGTCTCCTGGGGGGTGTTGTAGCCAGACATCTTTCCAGAAGCTAAGCTCACCGAAGAGCACAGGGGTATGTTATTAAGGGGCATTTTTCTGAAGCATTATCCATCCCAATGTAAGTTTGAGAAATCCTTTTCCTGCCTCGGTGCCCATAGCTCAGTAGTTAGGGCGCTGGCCACATATACCGGTTTCAAATGCAGCCAGGGCTTTCTAAAACAGTGACAACTGCAGCGGAAAAAATAGCCGAGCGTTGTGGTAGGCGCCTGTAGTCCCAGCTACTTGGGAGACTGAGGCAAGAAAATTGCTTAAGGCTCAGCGCCGGTAGCATAGTGGTTACAGTGCCAGTCACATACATGGAAGCTGGTAGGTTCGAACCCAGCCCGGGTCAGCTAAAATAACAATTCAACTGCAACAAAGACAGCCGGGCGTTGTGGCGGGTGCCTATAGTCCCAGCCACTTGGGAGGCTAAGGCAAGAGAATGGCTTAAGCCCAGGAGTTGGAAGTTGTTGTGATGAGCTATGACGCCATGGCATGCTACCAAGGGTGACATAGTGATACTGCCTCAAAAAAAAAAAAAATCTTCCCAGCGGGTCCAGGGAGGGGTCGTGGTTTGGGTTCCAGGCTTGCTCGGCAACTGACATCCCAGTGTGACCTGTGAACACTGTGCTTCCTTCTTGCTTTGTCGCAGCAAAACCTGGGGGACATACCTTGGCGACCCTGGGTTGTCACAGGGTCATTATATGCAACAAAAGCCAGCAGGTCCTTCCCTGACTGCAGGCCCTGCCTGGGGAGCTTCAGCCCCGCCCCCCACTTTAATTGTCACAGACAGGAAGCTGAGGTCCTGCAGTTGAGGTAGCCTGCCCCCAGTGTCCTACTAGGAGCAAATATGGGTCTTCTTCTCTGGGGTTCTCCTCATAGGTAATGGGTGTCATCCTTGACATTGGGGGGGGTCTCAGTGTGGAGTACCCAGTCCTTTGGGAGAAGAGGGGTGTGTGTTCAAGCCACTTTCACTCTTTTCTGCTGTTACTGCAAGGCCAGTGGCTGTGATAAGGCCCCCCACCCACCCAAGTTAGCAGCTATAGGAGGACCTCTGTTTGAAACAGTACCTGAAGTCCTCCACCCTGGGCTGGCCTGAGCTTAAGATGATTGTGCTTCTGGGTGGGCTCATCCCCCCTTGCCACCCAGGAGGCTGTACTGTGACTCTCCCCATTTCACAGAGGAGGGGGGATCCCCTGGAGAGGCAGAGACATCTGCCTGGAGTGTGAGCCTGGCCCAGAGGTAGAGAGTCACCCAGCAAATCTGATTGCCCGTTCCTGGGAGTGACACCCTTCAGAAAGCAGTGAGCTAGGATTAGGGAATCCAAGGATATTTCTACCTTTGCCCAGGCATTTCAGGGGAAAGCCAGGTTCCCCCCACCACCCCAGCAGAAGTAGATAAGGGCCTGGATTCAAGTTTCTCTTTCCCACCTGCCACTTTCCAGGACTCCAGCACCTTGCATTTCTTGGATGAACCATCTAAGCTGGTCAGCAGCCTAGGGGCCACTCCTGATTGCCAGACCCTTTGCAGAGTGGGGTTTGCTGCCTTGCTGTGTGGCTCCAGGCAAGTCCCTTCCCCTCTCTGGGCCTCTCTTGCTTAACTGTCAGCCACCTGGTATTGGGAGGCTAGGAAAGGCCTGCAATTCTGATGTTCCAGATCAGGCTGCTCCCAGCCTCCCGCTCTGGCTGGCACTAGCAAGCTGAAGGTGATTGGCAGGCGCCTCTCCCCAGGACTACCTGAGCCACCCAGATACTGCTTGCTTTGCGTCTGTCTTTGGGTTTTATGGCCAGAAGGATAGATAACCCCCTTATCAGTATTTCCACCTTAAATGCCATTGATAGATAATGTTGGCAGCTGGTGGGAACTCTGGGAGAGAAGTGCCTTGACTCCCTGAATGATGGCCAGAGGCAGGAGTCACTGGGCCTCCTTCTTTGCTAAGCAGATGTTAGTTGGTGCTCATTTCACAGATGGAGCAGCTGAGGCTCCTGCTCCCTCACAAGCTCAGCCCTTTGCTGACATTCTCATTCTGTGAGATAAGTATGAGGTAGCTGTTATTATGGTTTTTATTTTGCAGAGAGAAATAGAGGCTGAAAGGATTAACCACTTGCCCAGTGGCCAGGAAGTGGTAGAAATAGATTCAAACCCAATGCAGGCCAGGTCGCCCTCAGATCAGGTGGCTCCCTGCTGAAAATCCTCCTTAGAATAAAAGGAGGCTGCTGCAGGCCCCCCTGCAACTCACACCTCAGGCCCTTTGCATGTCCTGCCCCTTCCCCTCAAGGCCTCGACTCAAATGCTGCCTCTCTCTGGAGGCCCTATGACCAGTGTGTACCCTGGTCTGTGTCAGGTGTGTAGCACCTGGCATGTGTTTAGGGGAGATGTTTTATTATGTCTTTTAAACTGGACTGTGAACTCCCAGGATCAGAGAGAGATCTGGTTTGTCTTGTTCTGTACTGCGTCCTAACACTGACACAGTTTCAAGCCACAGCGGACGCTCTGTAAAATGTTAGTTGCAGGCCTCCTGCCCCTTAGGCTTAAGCAGCCTGAGCAGAAAGAACTTGGTTGGAAAGTAAGGGAGGACCCCAGAGGTGTCGGCTTGGAG
This sequence comes from Perodicticus potto, assembly GCA_963574655.1. NCBI lineage: Eukaryota > Metazoa > Chordata > Mammalia > Primates > Lorisidae > Perodicticus > Perodicticus potto. The sequence goes on from CAUYRH010002688.1 coordinate 68,758, forward strand.
CCAGAGGAACCCGGATGAACCCGGATGGCTTTGGGAGGCGTGGCTTGGTTTGATAGGGCCCTCCCCTTTGGGTGGGGCTTGGAAAATCAGGGAGGCGGACCTCCCCTCCCTTCTGGGCGGGGCTCAGATGGAGAGGACCCTCCTCTGGAGGCGGAGCTTCAGCCTGGAGGGTGAAATGGGGTTTTTTCCCAAAACCAACTCAGCCCCTTTTGAAATTCTGGCTGTGGCCTGCTTGGGTCGGGGCAGACACAGCAGCGCTTTGTATCCTTGGAATCCCTCTGTAGCCAGCTTGGGGAGGGCTCCTTTGTATTGTAAATTTCCGCAGAGTAATTATGTCTTAATGTATGGTAATCCGGCCTGGTCCTGTTGCTGGGCAGCCTGCCGGCTGGGGACTGCACAGGCAGGGCAGATGGGTCAAATAGACACGTCCTGGAGATCCAGGGACAGCAGAGTGGCTTCTGAGGGGCCTGGGGGAGTTCCCCGAGCTTGGCAGATCCACTTTATGTTCTGGTCTTTCTCTCCTTCCCCCCACCAATCTCTCACAGGGTGGATTCTCCAAGGAGCCCCACCTCAGCTCCTAGCCCCAGGTGCCCTGTTGCTTTCCTCTTTGGTCTGGTGGGCTGGGAAGAAAGCCGCAGAACTGCCAAGTCTTAGGTCAGAACTGGCCCTGAACGATCATCCAGGCTCAGCTTGAAATATCTCTGTGGATAGGGAGCTCATCCCAGTTAATCAGCAGACGTTTATTGAGCATTTGTTGTGTGCTAGCACCGTACTAGACACTGGGAATCTATGACCAAACCAGGCAGACAAGAGTCCCTGAGCATAGTGGTTTGCCCGGGAGTGGGGGTTGGGGTAGGTACATGTTTGGGCAGCAGAGGAAAAGATACAGCAGGGAAGGGACTGGAAGAGGTGTGAGGGGGGAGGGTGGAGTTTTGGATAGGATGGCCAGAGAGACCTCTTTGAGGGAGCCAGCCAGGTAGAGATTTTTGGAGGAAGAGCAGGCTGGCGGGGGTGGGAGCAGCAAGTGCAAAGGTCCTGTAGCTAGAACTTGGCTTGGTGTCTGGACTGTGCTGCTCTAACTGTCCATTCTGTAGATGTCTGTTGGTCTCCTTGCAGGGAGCAGTAAGAAAGGAGGGCAGATCAGGATTTGGGCTGGGCAGATATTCCTGTCTGGCAGCAGGGAAATGTAGAGTAGTGGGAAGAAGAGCAAGTTCAGAGCTGGAGTGAGTGAGCAAGGGGCCCTGGCAGGAGCCTTTAGAGCAGTGATTTTGAACTGGGGTGCCTTGGCACAGTGGTGTGCCGTGAGAGGGTCTAAGGTGTGCTGAGAAAAATTTTAAAGATTAAGTTGTTTTCGAGAGAAGTTTAAAGCACAGTAAGTATATTCTTTCTTCCTTTCTTTCTTTTTTACTTTTTTTGGATCAATGTAATTTAAGAGTGCCATGGAACTTTAACTATAGGTTCAAGTGTGCTGTGAGATGAAAGGTCGAAAAACACTGCTTTAGACGGGCACTGCCCGAGATGCAAGGGGCCTTGACCATCAGGTGAGGAGCCCTGAACACAGGGCAGCATTGAACCTCAGAAAGGAGGGGGGCTAGTCTTTCTCTGCCTTCCTGTCAAACTTGGCTGCTTCTTGCTACTGAGCCCCTCAAACCTAGTGTGGCCCCCTCTGTCCTCAGCTAGGGAGACACATGCCCCAGTGAATGCACAAAAAGGCTCAAGTCTCCTGTTGGGTCACACAGGCTGGCGGTGGTGGCTGACATCTCTCTGGGGTCCGTGCTACAGGCTGAATGTTTGTGATCCCCCAGTTCACTCCAGGGTGGCAGTATTTGGAGATGGAGCCCCTAAGGAAGTCAATAAGGTTAAATGGGGTTCTAAGGGAGGGGTTCTGATTGATAGGATTACTGTTCTTATAAGGGAAACCCTAGAGAGCTGCCCTGTCACAAGGAGAACGCAGCCACCTGCACCGCAGGTGGAGCCCTCCCCAGAAACATCCCTACTAACACTCTGATCTTTGCCTAACAGTCTCCAGAACTGTGAGAAAATAAACGTCTGTGGTTATGCCACCCAGTATATGGTATTTTCCTGGCAGCCTCAGCAGAGAAGTACAGTTGCAGGAGTAAGTCACTAAGGCCCCAGATATGACACCTGGTATTGTTTTCTTGTCCTGGCAGGCAGAGCATCAGGGACGCGTGGGTAGTTGGTTTATTTTGCCTCCATGAAGAACTCGGCCCTGGGCTTGACTCAGAGAATGTTTGTTTTTTGTTTGTTTCCTTTTTTGAGACAGAGTCTCACTATGTAGCCCTCGGTAGAGTGCCATGGTGTCACAGCTCACAGCAACCTCAAACTCTTGGGCTGAAGCAGTTTTCTTGCCTCAGCCTCCCAAGTAGCTGGGACTACAGGTGTCCGCCACAAAACCCAGCTATTTTTTTGTCGCAGTTGTTGTTGTTTAGCAGGCCCAGGCCAGGTTCAAACCCGCCAGCCCCTGTGTATGTGGCTGATGCCCTAACCACTGAACTACAGGCACTGAGCCCAAAGAATGTTTTAATCTGGTAAAGTCATTGGTGGGGTGGTGGTGGGGGTTGGCAGTGGGGCACAGCCTACAGGGGGCTGCAGGGCCCATGGGGGGGCACTGCAGGGCTCACCCTCTCCAGGCAGCCCTCCAGCCTTCTCCAGTGGGGTGCTGGTGGAGGAAGCACCCTGAGAGAACTGCTGAGAAATTAGGCAAGTTAGAGACTTTGAGCAGGGAGGACAGCCGTGGATGGTGTGAATGGTGTGGGCAGCATGGATGCAGGTTGCTGTGGGTCCAGAATGCTGAGCTCTGATCTGGACGGAGGTAGTCTAGGAAGAAGCCCTTCTCTTTGCTGAATCTTGATGGGACAGGCACTTGTGGTGTAGAGGTGAGCCTTTTAGGGTCAAAATTTGGGGGAACGGGGGAGGAAGTTGTTGGGCGCTCTTCCTTTTCTTGAGAGGGGTTTATGGTGTGAGGAAGGACGCCAAGGCAGGAGGACCCTAGAGGACCAGGTGCCCCTGTTCTTCCCTCCCATGGAAGTTCAATCTGTGTGGTGTGGATACGCCTGTGTGTGCCGCGAGTATGCAGGGGACAGAGACACAGGCGTAGTCAAGTGACTTGGCCATCCAGCGGGGACTGAGCCTTGCCTCATCTTCTGTGTCTGATTCCAGGAACTAAATGCAGTGTGCGTTTTGGTTGGTGGCACTTCACATGAGCTGCCCAGAACTTTCTGAACTCATGGTGAATCAGGCTGAACTCTCACCCGCTTCCCACCATGTCCCCCACAGCTTGCCTCTCCTGCAGCCAGAAGAATGGAGTATAGCCCCCCAGTGTCACAGGATCCCTGCTAAAGTTTCAGCTACATCTGAATCTCATGGGGGTTAACAAAAATACATGCATTGCCTGACTTGTGTAGAAAAACAGATTCCCCAGCCCCCTACCACCCAGCAATTCCCATTCAGAAGGTCTGGGGTGTGGCTTAGGGGCCTGCATTTTCCCCAACCCCCTGCGCCAAGTGAATGATCAGCCAGATTGAAGGAGCACCGCTGCCCACATGGGGTGGGGGGTGCGGAGTGGGTGCTGACCTGGGAGAACTGTCCCAGCCTCCATTTGTGGGCTATTGGACTGGAATCTAGGCAAGGAAGGAGAGAGACACACGGCAACTTCTGCAGAGCACTGGTGTCATCTCACTTAAGACTCTGAACCTGGCAAACGTAAGAGGATGCACTTAGCACCCGAACTTAGCACCCACACACTCTGAAAACATGGCCCTCCCTCCCTCCTGAGTTGTCACCCCCCCTTCCCCAGATTAATTCGTCTCTGTGTGAGAACGTGCCAGTATTCAGTGTGACCTTGGATCCCCCACGCCTTCGGGTGGGACTCCCACTGCTAAAGTTGGCTGGAGTTCCAGGAGATGGGGAAGCCCCTGTGTGCTGGGTTCCTGGGTTGCTGTCAACAGGAAAGGAAATGGTGTTTTGGGGGCCTCTTTGGGGACTGGCCAGAGCCTGCTGTCTCTGCGGACATCACCCAGAAGCACCCCTTTGGCCAGGGGAGGAGCTCTGCCTAGGTGGCTCCCTTTCCAGGGCACCCCTGCCGCACCAGTGGCACCCCCTGAGTTGACACCCAGTCTCCCCAGTAGCCTGCGTAGGGTGCTTTGAGCTCAGGCCTCCCTGCGTTGGTAAATTGAGCTTCTATTCATGGTTCAGGGCTTTGGGGTGGGGATGGGGCCGTCCTGTTCAGCCCCTCCTTGCCTCTTAATGCCTTTTCGCCCCCAGAGCCCGTCTGCACAGCCTGCGGTTGGTCGGCCGCCTTGTCATTTAGCTGTTCCGAGCCAGCGATCGAGAGGCAGCACAAACTGTGGCATTTGCTGAGCGTAAAAATTCAATTAATTCCAGAAGGCAGATTAAATATAAGTGAGTTTTAATAATTTGCTGTAAAGTCGGAGGATTACTGTGGGCACGGAGAGGGAAGCCACACATGCGTGCTCGAGTAGGTTGGCACAATCTCGGGGATGCCAGCCAGGGCGGCTTCCTGGAGCTGCTAATTCCTCCCAGCGGGGTGTGCCCCCAGCTATCCAGCGGCCACCTTCCTGCGAGAGTTGTGTCCTGGGGGTCTCCAGCTGGAATATAGAAGACTGCAGGCCATGCCAGGCCAGCCTTCTGACCCGAACCCCACCCCAGAGGCAACAGGCAGCTCAGCGGTCCTCAGTGTGTTTCTGTCTAGGAGCCTCAGTGAGTGGGAGTGAGCTGTGTGTGCCTGCCGTGGACGGCCCTGGCCCCTGTGCCCTGCAGCTCTGCCAGCAGCCCTGGCCTGTCCCCCTAAACTCCCCTTTCTCTGCCTGCCTCCAGGGTCCCCCATAGCTAATGGCCTTCCAGGTCCAGGCCCTGGGTATTTTCAGAACTTTTTAGAAAGTAAAGCAAGAGAAAGATTAGGGCTTCAAACTCAGATACCAAGGCTCTCAGCCCTCCAGGACTCCCCAGCACACACATATACACACACGTGTTCACACCCACACACGCTCACCCTCACACAGTTGCACGGACAGTGCTCTGCCAGCGAGCCACTGAGTGAGTCACCTTCCATAGTCCCGGTGACTCAGATGCATCTGAGAGCCAAGGGCTTTTCAAGCCTGCCTTTTGTCTTTTCCCACTGCCAAAACACAAAAAAACAAAAGAGGAGGCCTAACCCGCCCCCCACCCTCCCCCTATCGTGCCACTGGAGATGAGGCCTGACCCAGAAAAGGCAATTGGTGGGGGGCTGTCTGGAGCCTGCCTCCCCGGCGGCCTCTGCTCCGGGGGAGGGGAGCGGGAGAGAAAGGAGGCAGGCAGCTTTTATGTAAAGACAGTGATGGTCCAGTGAGTACAAAACGCTATTTCAAAGCCAGCGTTCATCACTACCACTTCCCACTGTGATCTCCATAGATTTCTTTGTCTCCTTCAATTGGCCCTAATTATGGAGCTGGAGGCTGCCTGATCAGTTTCATTCTTGTCATGAAATCCTGAGGGCACGCATGGGGACGGGGACACAGGCTCGCCAGCTGCACACCCGCAGACTGGCCTTGGGTCTTTGTGTGCGTGCGTGCCTGTGCGTGTGCCCCTGCCTGTCTGGAGACCTGCTTCCTCCCCCTCTGCGTGTGCCCCAAGATGCCTGGCTGGTTGGGGGGGGCAGCTCCCCTCTTTTTGGGCTGGAGGGAGTTCCCAGTGGGCCTCCCAGCTGAGAACTGGCTAGCCGGGCTGTGCATATGGTGAGCAGGCTGGGATGCTGGCTACCACCAAGATGAACACCTGCAAAGATGAGAGCCACAGCCAAGCGAGCACGCCCCGCCTTCGCTCCACGCTGCCTCTAATGCCCTAATTATGCCGTGTTTGTTTCAGTAATTTACACTCTCCGGGTACTGATCCATCAATAATGAATGTATTACCTGTCTCGGGTAAGGTTTGGGAGATCCAGGATGCTGCTTTGAAAATGCCTGCGAAGCGGCAGGATGGGGAGGCAGAGCGGTCCCCTCAGCCCTCTCCCCCCAGCCCTCCTTCCTTCTCAGATGGCAGTGTGTTTGGCACAAGCCGTCTGAGGCTGATGCTTGTACTGTTTCCCATTCCCCCTCCGCTTTATGCCTTTTTAATATTTAAAGCCATCATTGGGCTGAGCGATAAAATTCTTTCAAATCAGATTTTATCCTCCAGTCTCACACTCTGGCTTCCCTCTGGCCGGAAAAGTTGGTGGGAGCAGCATGACCAGGCAGGGGCTGCACTGCTGGAACGAAGCTCGTGCCAAAGTGGAGGCTGCCAAGGACCCATGTCCCCCAGCCCCTCCAGCCTCTACCTACAACCTGCTTGGATGTGCACAATGGGGTCTGGGTCTATGTGATCAGAGGCACCCAGGACCACCAGGGCAGGCCTAGCCTTCCAAGGCCAAATCCAGCTTGCAGAACTCAATGATCCCTTTTGCTGATAGGAAAGAAAAGTTGTGAGCACATTTTTTAAAGGGTGAAAAAAAAAAAGGCGTGATCAGCTGCTGAGCCGTTTGCTGCTCTCCACCTGCTGTTGTCTCTGGGAGCAGCCACGGAGGGCAGGACAATATAAATGTGCTTGGGCTCCAGACACCCGGCTGCAGCGCTGCCTGCCAAGCCACGTGTCGCTGGCATCCTGGGGTCCAGAGGTTTCTACCCTTGGTCCCCGAGGGCTGTAGAGACCAAAGGCCTGTCAGGGATAGCTCCAAGCTCTACTCTGATGCCCTGGCTCCTGAAAGGGCTGGGTCCCAGTCTGCCTTGGGCTTTCCTTCTCTCTTCCCCTTTATGGTGACCCCGCTGTGAGGCAGCTGAGGCGGCATTTTTAGGATGCCCAGGTGTGGATCCTGAGCTTGGAGACCTGCAACCCAAGACACCATCCGAGTACACCGAGGACAGCAGGACCTTCCCCTGTGTCATCAACAGTTTCTCTAAACCCCTGCTTTGGCACATTGTTGGTTTTGGGGATGTCTTTCCGCCCTGCTGTATCTCTGTTTGGGGAAGGAGGGAGGCTTTTTGCCCTGTCCCCCAGCTCCAGGCACCCCTGTCATTGCATTCCATCTCCAGACTCCATGGGACCAGTCCTACTTATGACACTTCTCCCATATGGCCATGGGTAAATTACCCCCCCTTTCTGGGACTCAGTTGTCTTGTTTGTGAAGCTGACAGTGATGACACCAGCGTCATCCTTCCCTGGCAGCTTCCAAACCAGTCTCTGAGCCAAGTCCCTGATCTACATATGCTGCCTTTTGCTTGGGGGTGCAACGTGGTGGGGTTCGGTAAGAAGTGTAGTAGACTCAGAGCCATCCTCCTGGGGTCCCTTCCTACCTCTTCCATGTATCAGCTATGTGACCTGTGGCAAGTTGCTTAACCTCTCTTAGCCTCTGTTCCCTTGGTTGTCAAATGGGGGCAATCGAAGAACCTACATCTCAGTGGGAGGCACTGTTGGTTTTTTTTTTTTTTTCTTTTTTTTTTTGAGGCAGAGCCTCAAGCTGTCACCCTGGGTAGAATGTTGTGGCATCAGTTCACAGCATCCTCCAATTCCTGGGCTCAAGCGAGTCTCTTGCCTCTGCCTCCCAAGTAGCTGGGACTACAGGCGCCTGCCACAACGCCCGGCCATTTTTTGGTTGCAGCTGTCATTGTTGTTTGGCGGGCCTGGGCTGGATTCGAACCCGCCAGCTCAGGTGTACGTGACTGGCGCCTTAGCCTATTGAGCCACAGGCACCGAGCCTTTTTTTTTTTTCTTTTTTTGAGACAGAGTCTCATTTTGTCACCCTCAGTAGAGTGCTGTGGCATCTTCGTCCACAGCAGCCTCAAACTCTTAGGCTCAAATGATCCTCCTGCCTCAGCCTCCCAAGTAGCTGGGACTATAGGTGCTTGCTACAACACCTGCTATTTTTAGAGATGGGGTCTTGCTCTGGCTCAGGCTGGTCTCAACTCCTAAGCTCAAGCAATCCGCTTGCCTCGGCCTCCCTGAGTGCTAGGATTATAGGCGTGAGCCACTGTGCCTGGCCTAGAAGCAGGGGGTTTGCAAGGGTTAAAGGTAAAGCAGTTGGAACAGCAGATGGCTCTTATTATCCGTGATAAATTTTACATCTGTTACCTGTGCGGTACGACAGGAATGATCCCCATCTTACAGATGAGGAGACCAAAGCTTGCCAAGATGATAACTTGTTTCAAGTCTGATGATGTCCAAGAAAGGGCTGGTCTGCTGTATTAGTTTCCTGAGGCTGCCTTGACAAAGGACCTCAGGCTGGTTCCTTCTGCAAGCGGAGGGTCTGTTCCCAGGCTGCTTCTCTCCTTAACATGGCTGTCTTTTCCCTGTGTTTTCATATCATCTTCCTTCTGTCCTTGTCTGTTTTGTCTCTAACAGAACAGGGGTGGGGTGGCCTAATCCCCCCACCTTTTTTTTCTTTTTTTTTTTTTTTAATGCAGTTTTTGGCCGGGGCCGGGTTTGAACCCACCACCTCCGGCATATGGGGCTGGCGCCCTATTCTTTGAGCCACAGGCACCGTCCTAATTTCCCCTTTTGGGTAAGGACGCCGGTCCTCTGGATTGGAGGCTCACGCTGTCTCTGCGGGACCTCATCTTAACTAACCACATCTGCAACGTCCTTATCTCCTAATAGGGGCATATTCTGGGGTGCTAGGAATTAGGGCTTTAGCACATGGATGTGAAGAGATGTGTCCAGCCCCTATTGTGTCGGCACCGCCTGGACCTATAAGGGATCCCTCCATCTCTAAAACAGGAAGGTGTCCTGGCTTGGGTGGCCAAGTGCTATTCCATTCCTCTGAGCATCTCTCCATGGGTCAGCCTGAAGGTGGTTTTATGAGCACTATTGCAGGTTGGCCCTGCTGTGTTTGCTTTTCCAGGGGCTCCCAGGATGGATCCTGTCCCTCCCGGGAGCTGGGCCACACCAGCTGTTCCACTGCCAGGCCTCATGGCCAAGGGTTGCAGCTGTTCCTCAAATGTGCTCACAGGCCAGACGCCAGCCCCCTCAGCCCCACCGCCTGCCCCACAGCTTCTTCTGGGGGAAAGCATCACCTTTGCCCACCTCTGAGGGCTGCCGCACAAGACCCTGTCCACATGCCAGCCACAGAAGAGCCCCCTACTCTGCCTATGCCCCTAGGCTCCTCCTGTCCCCAGCCCTCCCTGCTTCCCCACCATGGCGAGCTCAGGGCCCAATGCACCATAGCTAAGTCTCTTATTTTAAATAATTCCAGTAAGCAGCAAGGGAGGAATACATATTCACGGCTGCCAGGGGTCTTGAGGTAGCTTTTTATTGTGGTACTGTGGGGGTGGATTGAGCTTGTTTTTCTTTCTCGGCTTGCATCACACTATAAGACGCAAAATTGAGGTGAGGGGGGCAAGTTTATCTTTTGTAGCCTGGAGAAGACAGAAGGCCTTCTGGGCAGGAGGATGCAGGGTATAGGTCACAGGGTATAGATCACAGCCTGGACATAGTCTGGTGATCAAACCCCCACCCCCAGCGGTGCCTGGAGGGCCCGGCTGTGGAAGTCGGAAAAATTAAATAAAAAAGAGCGAACAGGAGAAATAAAGGGGGAAACGGCGATGTGGAGCCCCAATTGCTAGCAGATGGTGCTGGTATTAGGAAAATGAAAATACATGCAGTAAATTTGCTATTTGCCAGTGTTAATTTCTTATCCCAAGGTAAAACCTTCCCCCCTGGCCCTAGCCATGCCATCTGCATGTTCATAAAACACATTACAGCAGAATTGATCGAGTGGCTGTGTGCATGTGGGGCTCCGGGTGGTCGGGCTCCAAGGGAGGAGCGCAGGGGGCTATGGTGCACCTGCTGGAGTCCTGGGATGTGCCAGCAGTTTCCCACCTTCCAACAAGGTATGCTGCTGAGCAAGATGGGGCTTTTTCACTCAGGGCCCTCATCAGTTTTGTCCTATCATTGAGCACAGGCTGGAGTAGGGGTTGGTAGAAAGCCCAGGAAAGTTCTGTCACCTGAGAATCCTCTGTCACTCCAGCTGTTCCCTCAGGGAACCACAACTAGTAAGGCAGGGGCTATTTAGTCTGGGTTGGGGGATAAAATGTTGTAGTTCTATATTGATTAGGAAAGAGCTCCTTGCCCACCCCTGTCCTGCAAGCATTTCTGGACCCTTCTTTGACCCCCTCCCCTGGAGCTTCTCATGTCAGGGCAATGGAAGAGTTAAGGCTTTGCAGGGTAGCCAGCCCTGACCTTGGCTCAGATCATGACCTTGCTGTTAAATGTTGGAATGTCATCCCTGTGGATCCCCCTCCTTGACTGGTGACCTGGCTGTCCCCATCCCGCACCACCCTACACGTAGTCGCAGAGGTGACTTTCCATCTTCCTCCTCCTCTTAGAGGCTAGAACATTGTGTTTTGCCTGCCCCTTGGTTGTGGGCAATGGCGTCCTCATCAGCTTCAGCTCACTGGGGTGACCCGCCTGCCCAAATGGGGCTAAGGGGGCTTCTTGCATCTCTCTCACCTCACCCCAAGGAAGACAGAGCAGGGCCAGCCGAAGAATGTACCTGCTATGGACTGCAACCAGCTTTTCAGAGCAGTGTCCCATACATGGCATCCAGCCATCAGTCTGGCTGCCCTTGGGGGGAGTCCTTTAAAGCCCCTCAGGCCCTGGACCTGAGCAGACCCAGCACACATTCACTGGATGGCCAGTGCCTGCACCCTCCCCCCCACCCCCCGCTGCTAGCCCTGGGGGGCCAGTGCCCCGGCCCAGACCGCTTGGCTGCTAATTACCAGTGTGGGAACGGCTTTATGGTCCTCAAGAGCCCTGAAAGAGCCCCCCACATCTGGTCAATTAATGCTGAATCTGTAATTCGGATGACATACAACCCCAGCCAGCTCTCCAAATGAGGCGATTAAAAGGCTCTTCTCCTCTATCGCTGAGGAACAAGCAAAACCGGGGGACCTTCTTTATTTCTCAGGATTGATAGGCCCCGTCTGTGACCTTTGCTGGGACAAGAAGTATTATCAGGAATACTTCTGTATTTCTTGACTTTGCAGGCTGCATAAATCTCCTATCAACTCAGGCAGGCGGTGGGGTCTGCTGCAGCCGTTATTAATAGGAACATGTTCTCAGAGGGAAGAAGGCCTTTGTCAGGGGCCGCTGGGAGGCAGCCTGCATGAGCACCTGCAGCCCTCTGCCTCCAGAGCCACCCTGCCACTTCTGAGGACTGGCGTATTCACAGCTTCCAGGGAGCCTGCAGAAGGCTGGGCGCATGGCAGGAGGGCCACAGCTGTCCTGACTTCCAGCACTCCAGATCCTCCTCTTCCTGTTATCTTGGTTCCCCACCTTCTCCCCTCCTTCCTCCCCACCCAGCTCCTCACCACCCTTCTCACCCCCCCAGCCAGAGCTGGAGTGTTGGCAAAGCATCCTGCCCCCGCCCTTGAATTTCTCACCTTGAGCTTGGGAATGTGCTTAGCAGACCCAGCATGGCATCTGAGTGCTGCTGGGCGAGAGAGTTTGGGGGCGCTTCTACATCGGGCGGGGCCCTATCTTAGTTGTGGGAGTAGGCTGCCCACAGCCTGCACCAAGCTACAAGTGAAAAGAGCTGGGGGAACCTGAGAGCTTTGGATGCTGAGTGGAGCCTGGGCACTGAGTGGGAGGGGCCTGTGCTGGCTGGGTGGGGCCCTGGCTCTGGTGGGCGGGGCCTGTGCTAGCTGGGTGGGGCCTTGGCACAGCTAGGCAAGGTCTGACATTTCCAGAACTCCCTCTGCCCTGTGGCCAGAACGTGGTGTGTTGAATTTTCCTGGAATCTCTGGAAAGGGTGGGTCTCTGGTATCTGCCAGTTCTGAAAGGGAGCGACATTTATAAAACATGGCCTGTGAATGAGAGTGTGTGCGACATTGTATATGTGAGGGTATGATTGTGAGTGTGCCTGTGTGTGTATCTGTGAGACACCATGTGACGGTGAGAGGCACTGAGAGTGAGTGTGCTAGAGCATAGGGCAGACACAAGAGGCTGGCCTTGGGATCAGGCCTGGGCACAACTGCTCCACCTTTCAGGATCTCTTCCTCTTGGAAGCTCTGCTTTCCAGCCTGCAAAGAGGGGACCCTGATGTCCCCAAAGGCTGGTGGGAGGACTAATGGGAGGAAGCTGAACGCCCAGGCTGTGCTTGGTGCTGTCACGCAGTGTGCAGTGAGGGGACTGGACAGGCTCACGGCACCAGATTGGGGATGGCCACAACTGTGCCATGGGGGCTTTGGCTCTGGAGGGGTCCGTGACCTCACGGCCACCCTGCCATTTCTGTTAAGTTCTAGGCAGACCAGGTGTGCCGCCTGCCTCACCCTCGTTCTTCCTAGCATAGGAAGAGACACTAGAGCAGAGGGTGACGGCGTCGTAGATGCCAACGCTGATAGCAAGTGTAGGGTCATTCCTGTAGTCTGTGGGCAGAACACCCGTGGCTTTCGTCAGGTCCTGAGAAGGGTGCCTGACCCTTATGTCCAGGCAGGGGACTGACTAGAGTCCTCTACGGGGCCATCTGGTCTATTTCCTGGGTTCCAGGAGACATTTCAATTCACTTGTTCGCTGTATTGTTCCCTAGTTCACAGCCCTGTGCCCTGATCCGGCCCACATTAGAACTGAAGGCCCCTGACTCAGATGGTGAGGGGATGAGGATGGTTAGTTTAGTCTGAGAAGGGGACTTTCACAGCACCAGGGTGTCCCTGATCTTTCCCCTAAACTCCCAAAGGCTGGTGGAGTCTTGGTAGGAATGGGCTTCTTTGTGCAGACAGCTGGCTTGCTGGGTGGGGTTGCTGGGGACCGGTCCCTCACTGGCCCAGGGCCCCAAGGGAGGCATAGGACTGGCCTTGGCCAGCTCAGGTTGTGATGCCAGGGATTCCTGGTGGCTGGCAGGCCATGCGGTCAGCGTTCAGACTTCACTAGGACTCCCTCTGTTTCTTCTCAAGGTCAACACCATCTGCTCTTCTCACAGGTGTTTCATCCCTTCGTTCATCCCATAAATGGACAGTCAGGTGCTGTTCTGGGCACTGAGAATTCATGATCAAATAAAAATCCTGCCCTCCCGAAGCTTACTTTCCAGAGCAGTGTTGTCCACTGGAACATTCAATAATAATGGAATGTTCTAGACGCGCAGTGCCCAAATTAGGAGCCACTGGCCACATGTGGCCTTTAAACACTCAGCATATGGCTAGAGAGCTGAAGACAGGTTGCTTTTGCCTTCTTTAGTTTCAACTCATGTCAGCTTAAGGTTAAACAGCACCTGTGGCCAGTGGCCACCACTCTGAACCGTGCAGAAGACATGGAAGACCCCTGTATTAGGGGTCGGTTTTCTTTGTGGAGTTCCTTCTGTGACCTCCTCTCCAAGTCACAAGGACCTTCATAAGTGTCTGGATAGGTTTTGCCTGGGCGCTTGCAGGGATGGACTGGGGGAGCATTTCTAACCGTCACCCCTCCTTTGCTTAAACAGAAGATCCAAAAATACCACTCAGCTAGAACGCAGCTCCTTGAGGATGTGGAGCTGGTCTTATGTTGGTTTTTATGTTTAACTTCCAGCACAAAGCTTAGCATTTCAGGGTCTCCTCGGTTGAATGAAGGCATGGATGTATGAATGTATGACAGTTCCAGCTCTGCTGTTGATAAGCTGTGTGACTTCAGGCAAGTTACTGAACCTCTCTGTGCCTCGTTCAGTGGACTGATAAAGAGCACTCACCTCACGGATCATTAGGAGGATTAACTGGGATAAGTCACCCAAAAGCGTTTGGAGCAGCATCTACACAGGCACTCTAGAAGCTTTTGTTTTTATTAATATTGAGGGAAACCAGCCTCTCCCTCTTCTGCTCAGCCAGCTCATGGAGGTCTGGATGGCATCTGGGTGTTAGCAGATGTCACCTCATCTTCTAGAGATGGAAAGTCCCTTTGTTTGGAAACTGAGCTCAGAGATGACAAGTGACCTGGATGGGGTCACACAGCTATTTGGCCAGTCTTGGAGCTGGGATACAACCCTTGGTGTCCTAGATTGGAGGGTGAGTCACTGTGGTGGCCAAACGTGTTCTCACTGAGCTGCTGTGTGGATGGACATCTCTGACTGTGGAAAGCCAGTGGGAGGGACAGGCTCAGGGACAGAACCCCCTGGTCCTGCCCCTCCACTGGGGAGAGGGCCCTGGCTTAACTAGGGGATTCAGCACAAGTCTTGGGGGCTGACGGGGTGCCTCCCCTCCAGGGCCCAGTGAGCCTAGCTTTCTGCCTCAGTTTCCCTTCTCTCAGAGACATCCTGGAGGCCCAAGGACAGAGGTACAATTCCCACCCTCCCCTTCTGTCTCCTCCTTTCCTACTCCTTCCTGCTTCCACCCCCTTCCTGACCCAGTCCTCCCCAGCCTGGCCCCAGCCTCCCCTCCCCCCAGGCCCCTCGCCCCCCCGGGGGCTGCCCTGTGCCAGCTCCTGCCTGTGTGAATGTCTAATCTCCAATTTTTTTCCGCTGGGCTCCAGCCCATTTGCATAATCCACATAGTCACCCTGGTTTTAATTGCCCACAACTCTGCAGAAAGATCATGTGGTTAAGTGGTAAATCATAATTAGATAAATAATTGGTTTGGCCACAGCAAGCTGCTTTTGTTACACCTGCCATCTGCTGGACCCGTTTTTTCTTCTGGCCAGAACAATGCGGTTCTGATGACAGAGCATGCCGCTTCTCTCTTATGGGGAGGCGCGAGGGGGCTGAATGGAGGGGCTCGGAAGCAGAGCCTGGAAAATTGCCCGGTTGCTGGGGTCCGCGCCTGCGTCTCTCTCTCTCCAGGCGGGCGCACCACACACTCGCCATTCATTACCAGACTTGGTTAATGCATCAGAGTGGCAAATTTGACTTCTTTGCAGAAAAGGGAGGGAGGGCGAAGGGGGCCATCAGGGGCTGCCCAAAGCTTGGTTCGCCTGGGCTTTGTCGGGTGGCCCTGACAGGCCAGGGCAGGAGGCCGGCTGCAGAGGGCCTGGATCCAATCCCTGGAGGCCGGCGGGAGGCCAGCAGGCAGGGGTTGGGATCACCAGGCCTCCCTGCCCCACCGTGGTCAGCTTCTCCATCTGCTGTCTGCTGAACGCTCCTTTATTTTCCATGCCCCAGGCCCCATCTGCGAGCCCAGAAGTCTCCAGGGGAACTGTGGTTCCTGGGCTGGCGGGTCGCTGGCCAGGGCCTACTTGGGCTACTTACCTTTCCACGCTGTTCTCCCACTGAGATCCAGGCCCCTGGACACTGGGAATTGTTTCAAATTGTCCTTTCTTCATGCACACACGCCTTCATTCACTCAGCAGATGCCTGTCCAAGCCTCTTCCTACCTTTGAGCATAGGTTCTAGAAATTGCCCCCCTTGGTCAGAGGCCCGCTCTGTGACATAAGCAAGTTCCTTGACCTCTTGGGGTTTCTTCATCTATAAAACAGGAATCGTTGTTATTAGGACCAAAGTGGTTAGAACATGGATAAAGTCTGTTGAGTGTCACCTGTGCTAAGTACAGTCTTGGTACATGTGGATGGGTGTGTGGCTGCTCCTGGGGATGGCACTGGTGCTGCCCCTGCCCTTCTCAGGCATTAATGGAGGCCTACAAGGCCATTGATAGAGGTATCAATGTGCTGAGACAAACCCAAGAAAGAGGGGCCTTGGGAAGAAACCCAGAGGGATGGAGCAGAAGGACAGGCCATTTGAGGGGATGCCTCACAGACCTGGACCTTCCTGCCCTCCAGTCTTGTCATCTCTGCTGAGGATAGATGGACATGGAGGCCTCATCCCTGTGGCCTCTGTGTCCCCTGAGTCCCATCCCAGGATAGCACTCTGCCTATGCTATCTGAATGCAGTCCCTGGGCCTGGCAAGCTGCTGTAGCATTTGTAGCTGGAGAAACCCTGGAAACATCCTTCTCCTTTTCAGCTTGGAGAAAGGCAGTCTGAGGGTCAAGACACCTACGCCAGGAGGGAGGGGTGTACACAAGCATTATGGTCTTATTGATTAGAAAACACTCGTATTTTCTTTCCTGAAAACCCACTGATGCCTGTTGGGAAACCTAGAACACCTTCCATGTGGCCGGGGCTTTGGAATATCAGATATTTTCTGTGTTTTTCCATCCATTCATTCATTCATCATCCTCCTATCTACCGATCATGTTTCCTTCCTTCCATTGAGCCACCTATCCTTCCATCTACCTACCTACCCATCTGTCCCTCCAACCAACCTTCCTTCCTTTCTCTTCCTTCCATCCAGCCATCCATCTATACATCCAAGCAACCACCCTTCCTTCTGTCCAACTTCCATCCATTTATCCAACCATACATCCTTTCTTCCCTCCATCTGTCCATCTATCCAGCCATCAATGCAACCATTCATCTAGCTAATCTCCCTTCCCTTCCCTTCCCTTCCTTTCCCTTCCCTTCCCTTCCCTTCCTTTCCCTTCCCTTCCCTTCCCTTCCCTTCCCTTCCCTTCCCTTCCCTTCTTCCATAGGCTATCCTACTACAGTCCCTATACTTGGTCTAAAGATGGGGTCACTTCTCTGGCAAAGACTCTGCTGCCTCAGCCATCATTGCGTCACACCCAAAAGGAAGGATGTGATGGCTGACATGCCATGATGATCCCCTAGAAAAGGAGGGGACCTGGCTACTGTAGCTGCAGCTCTTGTCACTTCCTTCGGTAGCGAGGCCTCAGAAGAGCTCCCCGGAAAGAGTGTTCGCAGTCTTCTGTAACCTGTCTAGACTTTGGCATTCAAAGAGAATCCAAAGTCTTCTTGCCTTCTTTGAAGGCCGCTGGGCATCCGAACTCACTGTGCGCTTGCTGCTGTATGTACGCTGGTAACACTAGATTCTTCCTGAGAACATTCTGTCTTCAGGTTTTCTGCCTTGTTTTTTCTATAAGCCCTCAGATACCTCTCAGACCAAATACCCCAAACTTTGGCTCAGAAAATTTAGTTGTTTTTCTTTTCTTTTTTTTTTTTTTTTCCGAGACAGAGACTCAAACTGTCACCCTGGAGAGAGTGCCGTGGCATCACAGCTCACAGCAACCTCCAACTCCTGGGCTCAAGTGAGTCTGCTGCCTCTGCCTCCCAAGTAGCTGGGACTACAGGCGCCTGCCACAATGCCCGGCCATTTTTTGGTTGCAGCCGTCATGGTTGTTTGGCAGGCCCGGGCTGGATTCAAACCCTCCAGCTCAGGTGTATGTGGCTGGTGCCTTAGCCCATTGAGCCACAGGCGCCGAGCCTATTTTTATTTTCTAACATTGTCTTGTCGGATACAATATGTGGCTATTTAAATTTAATTTTTTTTTTTGAGACAGTCTCAAGCTGTCACCCTAGGTAGAGTGCCACGGTGTCGTCCTAGCTCACAGCAACCTCCAGCTCTTGGGCTCAAGCTATCCTCTTGCCTCAGTTTTTCTATTTTTAGTAGAGATGGGATCTTGCTTTTGTTCAGGCTGATCTCGAATTCCTGAGCTGAAGCAATCCACCCACCTCAGCTCCCAGAGAGTGCTAGGATTACAGGCGTGAACCACCACACCTGGCCTTAAGTTTAATTTTTTTAATTTAATTTTTAATTTAAAATTAAATACAACTTAAAATTCAGTTCCTGGCTCGGCGCCTGTGGCTCAACGGGCTAAGGCGCCAGCCACGTACACCTGAGCTGGCGGGTTCGAATCCAGCCCGGGCCCACCAAACAACAATTATGGCTGCAACCAAAACATGGCCAGGCGTTGTGGCGGGCGCCTGTAGTCCCAGCTACTTGGGAGGCGGAGGCAGGAGACTCGCTTGAGCCCAGGAATTGAAGGTTGCTGTGAGCTGTGATGCCACGGCACTCTACCCAGGGTGACAGGTTGAGGCTCTGTCTCAAAGAAAAAAAAAGAAAAAAAGGATAAAATTCAGTTCCTTGGTCACATTGACCATAACTTCAGTGATTAGAGGCCCCATGTGCCTGTGACAGCCCTGTCAGCTAAACACCCTTCATCACTGAAGGTTCTGTTGCACAGAACTATTCTAAAAATTCAGTCGTACAGATTTGCAGATAACTAAAAGATGGGACATTCTCAGCCATTACTGGCCTTGCGTTAGATCTTTCCACATTCTCCTAATAAGAGGAAGGACTGAGCCAGGACTCAGGGAGATGTAAATTTTCAGCTTGTCTGTGCTGCTGTGTGACTTGGGTTCAGTCACTTAACCTCTCTGGCCTACAGAGATTGGATTTGGGGATACTTGGAGGAAGTGTCCTGCTGTCTTTTGGGATGGTTGAGAATAAAGTGGAAAATGGGATGGAATAGATTTGTAGCAGGCTTGCTTCTCGGGGCTTGCAGACACTGTACTTGTCGAACACATGAAAACATGGTGGACTTAGAGATGTGACTGGTCAGAACTGGACTCTGGACAGTTTCTAGGAGAAAGTTGATCCTATCTGCAAAACAGTCTCCAAGGAAATACATTTCTTTTCTCTCTCTCCGGGGCCCGGGTTCCCCCCCACCCCCACTTCCTAATCTCAGAAGAGGAGAGGCTGGACAGGATGGCCCAGAAGGATATTTGTAGCTGACTCCTGCTTTCTGGGCCCCTGTGCGGGCTGGGTTTGTCAGCACCCAACTTTGCACACCGGCTCAGGGGGCTGCCTGGTCATCGTGCCTAGCTTGGCCCTGTCTGCTGGCATGGGCTTTCCTAGGAGCGCCTGGCCCCTTCTCGTGTCGTCTGGCTCTCCAAGCAGTTCACATTAGAAACCAACTTTGACCTTTCAGGAATTGTCAGTGTAATTTACAGCATGTCTAAGAGAGCACCTGCCCTCCAACAGCTGAGCAGGGACACAAATCCCCTGGGCTTGGACCCTAGGCTCCCTCCCCAGAGAGAACAGGCCCCGCAGAGGCAGAGGCAGACTCCCCTGGTGTGGCCTACGGGAGGGACTACTGGAGTACGGCTGTGCCCCACAGCTGAGTGCCAGGGTGAGGGCTTGGCTGGTTGGGTTTCAGCTTTTAGCTCCTCCAAAAGTTCTGTCCCGAGTCCCCAGATGGGTACATAGCCTTGTTTGTAGGTCAGGGACCTGCAGCCCGTGATCAATGACAGCGCCTGTGGGTGGCAATCAGGGTGACATGCAGTAGTTGGCACAAGAAACTGCCAAGCCCCCAGGCCCCACTCCACACCCTCCTTTCTCCTACTCCCCCTTAATTATTTTTCTTGGATGTTGTGAATTAAATCTTCCAGTAACCGCAGGAGACGTCTTTGGGTAAGGCCTGCTCACATCTCCACGCACCGATAGAAGTTGTTAAATGAATAATGTTAACTTACACTGGGGACCCAATTCTCTCAGAATATAATTCCCCTTCGAGTTACCGGGAGCATCCTGGAGAAACCGTAAAAATAATAAACACGTCTTGATATCAGAGGTTGGTAATGCTGATTTAAATTCTTTTCGGGAGAGAGGCAGGGAAGAAGAAATAAAAAATTAAAAAAAAATTTTTTTTTTTTTTTTGACACATCGTCTCACTTTGCCACCCTCTGTAGAGTGCTATGGTGTCATAGCTCACAGCAACCTCAAACTCTTGGGTTCAAGTGATCTTCTTGCCTCCCCCAAGTAGCTGGGACTACAGGCACCAGTCACAACACCCGGTTATTTTTTAGAGATGAGGGCTTTCTCTGGCTTAGGCTGGTCTCGAACCTGAGAGCTCAGGTAATCCACCCGCTTCGGCCTCCCAAGTGCTGGGATTACAGGTGTGAGCCAAGGCACCCAGCCAAAAAATTAAATTTTAAAAGAGGATCATGCCGCAGGTCAAACAACGGAGTGAGCTGGCGTAATCGAGTAATTCTCAAAGGGTGAACCCCAGAGCGCCTCCTCAGAGTGGGGTGTGAGGTACCTGTTGAGATAAAGATTCTTGGACCCATCCTGAATCTAGAATGTGTGTGTGCAGGGTGGGGTCATGATATGACATCCTCTTGTGTCTCAACAAGGCAGTTTTGGTGTGACGCTGGGTTTGGGGATTGTGTGTCAGTAGAAGCGCAGTGGGCTGAGTCTTGCGGTCTGGCTTCCTGGCCACAGGCTGCTCCAGCCACCTGTGACTGTGAGTCCTTGCATTGTACCTCCAAGGCCATCTCTGGACCCAAAGAACTGCCAGACACGGGCTGAGGCAGTTGAGGAGACAGGAGGTATGTCCATCAGGGGCCCTGCCTCCCCCACTTTTTCTCCTCCTCTTCCTCCTAAGATCCCTGCCAGCTCTGAACCAGCTGTGAGGCTCACCGGCTTGTCACCTGGGAGACAAATGAGGTTGTCACCTCTGCCGTGTGCAAGGCTCTGTAACTCTTGTCTTCCTGAAACAGAAAAGTGGTAGTGGGCCTCTCCATGGAGGAGGCCTGGCTAGGTCCCTGCCCCTCGAGGGCCCTGAAGCCATGACTGGCTGCCTGAAGGTGGCTTCTGAAGGCGGTTTCAGGCATTCTTTAAATGGGTCCTCCCCCAGCTCTGTGCAGCCTGCCAGAGAGACACAGGGCCCTTCCTCTTCCAGGCCTGCTAGTCCACGTGGCTTCTGAGAGAGGAGCCTGCTTTTAAGGTGCCACGTTGGGTTATTAACAGGAACACTCACAGATGGGGTCAGAGTGGCGTGGGGACTTTCCCAAGGTCACGAAGCAATTTGCCAGCTGAGCCAGGAATAGAACTCCTGAGCTGGGCTGTGCTCACCCTGTGCTCAAATTGCTAGACAGGCAGGTCTGTGCAGGGAGCGGCAGGGGGAGGGGGCTGGGCCTCCGTGATGCCTAGATGTGGGCCAAGGGGAGGGGCTGGGGAGCTGTCATCGCAGGCCTGATGGCCGTGCCAGGCCAGGAGCTCTCTCCAGGGCCACTGTCATTCCTGGGAGAGGAGACTGTTTTGAACTGCAGGCGAGAGGTTGATGTGAAGAGACTATGGCTGAGTTTATAGCTGTGAAAGCTCCTGTTGGGGTGTGTGTGTGGTTTTTTTAAGATCATTAGGAGCCTTTAAAAAAAAAAAAAAACCCCAGAATTTGTTTTCCTGGTCACTATGCAAAATATCCCGGCTGCTAGGAGGGATTGGCATGGCATCGAGTTGTAGGAACTCTGTAAGGGCTGGTGACAACATCCATCCTCGTCAGCCAGGGAAAGGCACTCACGTTCTGGGCCGCGTTGGTTTGATGCATAAATTCCCAGAGGTTCCCGCAGTCCTTTTTTTGGCTGGTTTTATTTCGGGGACAGGACAGATATGTGGAATGTTTGTACTGATGAGCGTTTGTGTCTTCCTAGGGGCTTCTTGATTTCATCTTGCTCGGTGAGTGCCTTGTAGAAAGTAAGGATGGGCAGCAGTGGGAGGGTCAGCTCCACGAGAGGGGTTAGAGCCGCCATCCAGGAAGTTACCTTGAGGGGACAGAATTTAAAGCCAAGGCTGGCATGAGTCTCTTCACCACCTGCCTCTTCTTCCTTCAAGGCTGAGACGTGGGACAGGTGTACCAGGCAAGGGGTACATCTTGAGCAAAGGCAGCGAGAGGTGCTCTTACCCAATCTAGCCAGAGGAGGGAGGCGGGGAGGACACAGAGGGACAGGGGAGGGGGGGCTCTGTGAGTGAACAAGACTTCAGAGATGTTTCTAGAACAACCCACATGGGGGAGATTTGAATCACAAGTTAGGCCTAGATATGGGAGTGTGAGGTCTTAAGGGTGAGAGTAGGGCCGTGAGGATGGGAATAGGCCCGTGGGTGCCCCCGAGGCAGGCTGAGGGAGACGAGTCTGCCCTGGCAGGAAGAGGGGTACAGAGATGCAGCCATCAGTGTCAGCCAGGCTTGCCACCGAGCCCAGGGTTGTGTGGACACAAACAGCAGGGCTGGCATGCAGAGTGGCCTTTGGTAGCAGGTAGAAGGCCAGCTGGGAGGGTGTTCAAGAGGCTGGCCGGGGGGGCAGGGGGTTATTTCAGGATGGAAGCTTCACAGAGGCAGAATGCAGGGCCTGGCAAGGGGGAAAGGGAAGACCTTTCTTGGGCAAAGTCAGAGCCTGAGCAGACAGGTGGCAGTAGAGAGAGGAGGTGACCTGTGGCCCTGCACTGCTGAGCCTTCAGCTTGAGGCCTAGCAGCCACCCAGAGGAGCCTTGGGCAGCTGGCCAAAACCTTGTCACCAAGAACTTCCAATGCTGAAAGCACTCTTAAGATTTAACCTTTCCTCTTTGATTATTTCCGTTTGAGACACCAAATGATGGAAACATAAACACAAGAGCCGGAGCACAGGGCTTCCCACACCGTTCCAGTCCCAGGGCCTGCCACTCCAGGCAGTGGGCACCGAGGCTGGGAGGCTCAGGGTCCTCATGACCCTGGCTCTCGTTTGTCTGTGTGTGTCCTTTGTCGTATCTTTGAGCAGTAAAGGCAACTGACTGTCCTAGTGACGGTCTGGGATGTTAGGGTTACGGCTATTCTAGAATAGGGTTGGATTCTGGCCCCACTGCAGTAAGCATAGTGCTGAGGCAGGATACCTGGCGCACAGTAGGCATGCAATAACGTGGCTTCGAGAAACCAGGGCTGCTGCACCTAGTGCCCGGGGTGAGGGTTGTTGGAAGGCTGTAGAGGTGGCTGGCAGGGAGGAGTTGGGTAGGCACAAGCAGGGATTCAGATTTACAGATTCACATGTCCCTTGGTTGGTGCGGATTGTTACTCCCTGTCTGGGCAGCACCTGTGGCTCAAAGGAGTAGGACGCTGGCCCCAGATGCCAGAAGTGGCGGGTTCAAGCCCAGCCCTGGCCAAAAACTGCAAAAAAAAAGAACTTTGAAGGCTTTTTTTTTTTTTTTTGAGACAGAGTCTCAAGCTATTGCCCTGGGTAGAGTGCCATAGCATCATAGCTCATGGCAACCTCCAACCCTTGGGCTCAAATGATCCTCTTGCCTCAGTTTTTCTATTTTTTAATAGAGATAGGGTCTCACTTTTTTGCTCAGACTGGTCTGGAACCCGTGAGCTCAAGCTATCCACCTGCCTCAGCTTCCCAGAGTGTTAGGATTACAGGCATGAGCCACCACACCCAGCTAACTTTGAAGGCTTTTAAACATTAAATTAAAACTGGGAAACAAGGATCCTGAAATAAAAGCTTCTGAGGATCCCTTAGGGTTTCCTTAGGGTTTCCAGTGGAGACCTAAGGGAACTCCAACCTGGAATTCTAGAGGAGTACCTGGTCTCCTGTTAGCAGGTTCCCCTGGCCTTGCCAGGAGCCCTGCCCCACCTAGATATGTCCTGGGCCTCAGGCAACCAGCTGCCCCAGAGCCTGCTTTCCTGGACATTCTCTGGTCACGTGGCCTGTCTCTTTGTGGTGACCTTGGTGGGAGTTGGGCAAGTGTCTGTCCTCTGACGCAGCTGATGGACCAGGAAGCCATAGGAAAACCCTTCACCCAGCACAAGCTCAGGTGGTTAATGTTTACAAAGGAGGGTCCTTCTCAGAGGCTAAAGAGGGAACCAGCCAAATTTCTGGGTCCACACTGTGCCCATCACTGGCAGGTAGATGTGTGCCCACTGTGGCTACTGTGTGCCAGTTGCACAGGCTGCCCTTGCCTTCCCCCAAGGAGGTTCCCTGCCAGCCTCAGGTTGGGGTTCCAGGATTGAGAGGCTCCCCGGCCACCCAGTGATGTGTGGCAGGCCTTGCTTCCCTGCACTTCCAGACCTGCCTAGAATCACAGGTGGCTGCTTTCCAGGTGGATGGCTGGGTGGCAGGTGTGTGCATTCCCATGTCATACCCCCAGCTGCTCAGGGCCCATGAGGCTACCTTTCCCTGAATGGGAGAACTGTGGCCTGCAGTTTAGAGGGGAGCTCAGCTAGAAGGCAGGGATGCAGTGAGCCTCAGGTCTCTGAGCTTGAATTTCCAGAGACTGTACTGCCTGTGTCCCTGTGGGCTGGGAGGAGGCCAGCAAGGGAACAGGCCCTGGAAATAAAACCCATTTGAGCATGACCGATTTCTCTGTGACCACTCAGTCCCAGATGCCCAAGGGTCATAAGCTCAGAGTGAAATGGAATTTCCAGGGGATGCTTCTCTAAAGACAGCGTGTCTGCCTGGGGGTTCTCTGGAAACAGGCTCTGCTCTGCCCCTGGTCCCTCCTACTGATGGAAGGGAGGTGATGATGGTGGTGGGGGAGGTTCAAATCGGATTTTTCTTAATAGAGGTAAAAGTCACATAATGTGTAATTAACCATTTTAAAATGTACAATTCAGTGCCTTTAGTACATTCACAGTGTTGGGTCACCCACACATTGATCTCCATCCCAACATTTTCACATCACTCTGAAAGGAACCCATCCCCCATTAGCAGTCACTCGGCACCCCACCCAGCCCCTCAACCACTCATCTGCTTTCTGTGTCTGTGGATTTGCTTATTCTGGACAGTCCATATACATGGGATCATCCAGTGTGACCTTTGTGACTAGCTGCCTTCACTTTGCATAGCTGCTTCACACCTCTTATGGATGGGTGGTATCCATTGTATAGTTAGGCCACAATTTGTTTATCCATTTACCCTTTGGTGGGCATTTAAGTGATTTTCACTTTTTGGCTGTTGTGAGTAATGCTGACGGGAACATTCGCGTCTGAGGTTTTGTGTGGACCTGGATGTGGGTCTCGTTTCTTGACATGTTGATCCGTGTTCCTGCATCAGCGCTCACTCCGTTCATGGCTGAATGACCCTCCTTGTATGGACAAACTGAGTTTTATCTGTCCGTCGATGGTCATTTGGGCTGATAGGCTAACTTTTACAGATGCAGCTTTGAGAAGGAAAGCCAGTCTGGGTACTGCTAGTATTTTAAAATTTACAAAAGCAAGACTTGGGTGGGTGGCTGGCTGGGTGCCACCTGCTCCCCTGCCCTGTCGTCCTCCCTGTCTGTGCATGAACAACCAGCAGCCAACAGGGGCTGGGCTCACGCATGTGGCCAGCGTGTCATGTGTGTGATGCCCCAAGGCTTCTCCTCCTGTGTGGGGGAAGAGAAGGAAGTTCCACTGCCCTCGCGGCCCGGCAGGAACATGCTCTCAGGTGACTAGCTGCCCTGCCCATCTGGTCTGCTGCTGAGAAGCACTTCCTCATCAAACTTCATTTCTACATGGCACTGCCCTTCCATTTCCTCTGCACACCACAGTCCAGCTGCTGTTTCTGGGCCCTGCTGCGTCCCAGGCCACAGG
Source organism: Perodicticus potto (assembly GCA_963574655.1). NCBI lineage: Eukaryota > Metazoa > Chordata > Mammalia > Primates > Lorisidae > Perodicticus > Perodicticus potto. The sequence goes on from CAUYRH010002688.1 coordinate 93,864, forward strand.
AAGGCTCCTCACACTTGCTTATCTTGTCTAGTCCTCACCCAAATGGTGGCTGGGCCTGCATCCCTTGCTCGGTGGCAGCTGGGGAAAGCCATGAGGATGGGTGGAGATCTGCCCAGCTAGACGCTGGCCCAGCAGCTGACCTGCGTGTCTGTCCTCCCTTCTCCATGCTGTGTGTGCTCTCTGGAGCCATATTTTAAAATCTGCTCTTTGGATCATTAGTGGTGAATGAGGTTAACTCATCTAGGAAGGGGGAGGTGTTTGGTTCAGGAGGTTTTTAGAGAGGTTCTGATCAGCAGATAGAAAAGCTCACTGAAGGCATGGGGGTGGTTATGTGGCTGGAGAGGGTGGCACACACAGGGAGTGAATGAGACAAGCTAAAGACTGTTTTATAGGCGATCAGAGGCCACCAATGTCAGCTGGACTAGGCCACTGGCCACCCAGGAGCCAAGACTGCATTGCTGGGAATGGAAATATTTTCTTGATGGGAAGAGAAGTTGCAAGGACAGACTACTTCCCTCTGACTGCTGTGAATGGGGCAGGGGGTCTATTTTCATGTGGTTTTATTTAATTGACGTGGTGGTTAGTGCCCATAATCTGGCGGCCGTTCCCTGCCCCTCCTCCTCACCTCTACCCTAGAGGTTTCTGTGCTTGCCCTTGAAGTATGTCTCAGCACAGGCCTGCCAGGTAGACAGGACTCAGAGCCTAGGATTCTGAGTGTGCTGTGATTTTATAAAAGCCTGCTAAAATAAGACCACTCAGGAACACGCTCTCGCTCGGCTTTACATCATAAATGTTGACAGTAGGAAAATTTGGCCAGGTTTCTCTCAAATATGAAAAATGGGAACTAGGTATGTGAGGAAATGAGAACCCAGCACCCCCACCCCAGACTGCAGCAGTGGTGAAGGACTCCCCGGCAGCCCTGGGGAGGGAGGCGAGTTGGACTTCTCCACGTCCTGTTCTGTGCAGTGGGCTCTGAACACCGAACAGAGCAGGTGCCCTGAGACACAGCTGCACTGTATAGGTGTGCGGGGGGATGGGGCGAAAGGCTTCAGGCTCCGGAGAAGGCTCTTACCAAACTGATGCCTAAGGCATCAGCTAAGGGACCTCCACCTTTCACTGGGCCCTGGTGGTTCTGCAGCCCAAGATAGGAACAGGTTGTGGATGGGGGCACAGGTGCAGCACCCAGCTCCAGACAGCATGGGCTTCCCACAATTGCCCCTGTAGACCTGAGCTTTTAAGACTTCGGAAACCTATCCGGTTTTATCCTTGACTGAGTCTGTCAGCATAGCCGTGGCTGACTCCCATCCCAAAGACCACAGCAGGCCTGGTGGGGTGAAATGGAGGTCACTGGTGGCATAAGGGTCCAGAATTCTCAGGGGTCACGGCCCCCCATAGAGGACCCAGGCACAACCCCTCTATTCACCTTTCCTTACCTCGGCCTGGCCCAGCCATACAAAGTTTAAAGGTTTTAAATGCAAATATTTCTCTTTTATAGATGCCAGCTGTCTCCGGAGAGCGAGTTTCCTTGCTGCTCAACTTTTATTGTCCAATTAGCTCCCCATATCTGGGTATTGGAGCGCCTGGGGGGAGGGGCTGCGGGCGGTGGGGAGGGAGGGGTGATGAGCTCCCGAGGCCTGTTCTAGAGCTGGCAGCTGCCCCCTGGGGCCTGTGTCTGGGGAGAGGTCTAGGATCCCAGGTCAAAGCGGGGGTGGGTGCCCCTCGAGGCAGGGCCCCATTTTAGATTCCCAGCTCCAGTAGGAGAGGCAGGAGCTGGGGGCAGTTGGTGGCAGAGGCAGGCATTCTCTTCTTATGTGTTAAAATAAAAGCTGGCGGTCCTGCCGCACACTGCTTCCTTTTACTCCTCTCTCGAGTGCCCCCCGCCCGCCTGCTTTCCAGCCGTGGCGGCGGTGGCGTCCCCATTCACCAGGGCTCGGTGGCACTCACAAAGCAAGGCAATTAGAATTGAAAATCTATGCAAAACAGCTGTTAACTGATTGTAAAGGAGTGCAGCTGTGTGCTGTGCGGATTGGAACCCGGCGCTGAAAGGGCAGGAAGTGTTGGGCAGCCCAGGGTTAAGAGGAAAACTCCCATCGCCTCCTCAAAGGGAATTTGCCTTAACCCTTTTCTTGCTGTCCTGTAGGTGACCTCAGCTACTGATAGCCCGTGGAGCCAGCATGGGGGCTTCTCACAGCAGCCCTGGTGGACCCAGTTCCTCCCTCAGAGGAGCAGGCAGGGAGCCGCGGGTCTGTCTGCTTCCCTCATGTCCTCTCTCCCTGGAGCATGATTCATTCAGCAGGGCTGGGCGACATCTTAAATCTTGCATGGGGGCTGGGGACCCTGTTACTGCTAGGAGACAAGAGGCCCCTTTTCCCTCCAGGCACACTCACCGCCTCACTGGGGAGAGGAACCTGGGCCTCCAGCAACCCCAGAGGAGCTGATTAAAGATGCTCCTTCCTGTGACCTCCCAGAGGTAGCCTCAGTCCCAGTAAGGGGCAGGCCTGGGAATGGGCAGGTTAAATCCCCCTTCTTATTTAAGACCCGCTGCACTGTGTGATCGCTATCAGGGAGTGCGACTCAGCGCCTGAAGAGATGAGTTCCAGGGACTGGGATGGGAAAGGCCTTCTTGGAAGAGATAAGATTTAAGCTGGGCTTTGAAGAATGAGGAGGATTTCTGGGCCAGTGATAGTGATAGCGGGGCCAGAGGGAGGACAGAAGGTAAGTGGTGGAGTTTGGCCACTGTGTAGGGCAGGAGGAGCGGAGGGGGATGGGATGGCTGGTGGCCTTGGGGAGGGTGGGCCATTCATGCAGAAGGGCTGGGCGAATCCCAAGGTGTACAGTTCTGGGTATTGAATGGACTCTCTCCGCAGCCCCCCAACCAAAATGGTTTTCAGGCACCAGACAGCCTCCCAGAAGTGAAAGTGTAGGCCTGGAAGTGCTCTGAGACCTGTAGTCCCCCTCCAGGTGTGTCTTTCTTAATTATCAGGGTGACTGTGGCAGATAGTTACAGAACAGTGCTGCCAGGTAGAGGAGGACAGCCTTGTCTGGAACGTGTTTGCCCTCAGCAGGTTAATTAACCTCCTCAGGTCTCCCTGCTCCGGCTGTGTAATGGAGGTCACTGCCTGCCTTGCAGGGCCGGGAGGGCACTGAGTGACAGGCTGGCACATGTTAGGCGTTTGGGACATGGCAGGAGAGAACATCACCTCCACCCTCACCGGAGTCAGGTCCCTGATACATACTCCCTGATCCAGGTGCTGAATGAGGTCCGGGGTGTAAAGGTAACACAAAGCCCCTACATGCTAGGAACACCTATTATGGTGGGAAAAGACCGTGTTAGATCTTACGGCATCTTGCTGGCCCCTAAAGGAATAGAAGCACAGGTCTCCCCTCCCAGAGCAGGGCTAGCACCCATGCTAGGAGTTGTAATAGTCCATCGGTGCCTACAACCCTGGACACTCCACTTGGCCTAGTTGTAGCCCCAGAAAGTGATGGTGGTGGTGCATGCTGTCAACCTGCCCTCTTACTACCTAATTCTTTGCAGCGCCCACTGTCTGGTCTTGGTCCCCTGTTCTTTCTGAGTAGCTTACTGAGGGCTTACTGGAATTTTCAGTTTTGTTTCTGGGAAGGCTAGTGTGAAATGGAGCCTGGGGAATGGTGAGTTTGTTGAGTGAATTAACGCCCACCTGTCTTTGTTAGCCCTGTCCCTTTCTGGTGGATCCCTTCTGGGCCTCTGCCTCAGCCTCCTCTCTGTCCTGAGCTTAGGGAGGAGGTTTAAGGTGACCCCTGTTCATCTGAGATGGAAGGCTTTTTAATCTCTTTCCTGGTGCAGGCTTCATAGGTTCAGGGCTGGCGGAGGTGAGGCTGCGCCAGGTGAGGGGCTGCAGACCCCTGCTTCCTGCTCTTGGAGGCACAGATTGGCAGGGGCCAAGGGGTGGGTAAGCATGCGCAGGCATCCTGCCACCCTGGCACAAAAGAATAGGACTGTGGCTAGGTGCATAGTGACCCAGTCACCAGGGCAGCCACCCTGCTCTGAGTGATGCCCCCTGCAGGACTGGCCCTAGCATCTTGCCGTTTCATCTCTTACTCTGTGCCTGGGCCAGGTTTCCTGGCAAATGGGAAGGGGGACAAAGTCCACAGAGGGCACAGTCTCCAGGGAGGGCTCACAGCTAGCTGGGGACGTGGGGGAGTGGGTGGGAGCTGCTAAGGATCAGAAAGGAGGAGGGACACACTTGGAGAGAGGCCAGCTTTAGCCCAGAGCAGTGGGAAATTAGGAGTCCAGCGACTAACCTCGTTAGCAGGAGCGCACTGGCTGCAGGAGAGCAATTCCCACCCTTAAACTCCAAGGCCGTGCTTCCGGATTACTAATTTCCTCAGGCCGGGGGCCCTGACAGTGAGTGTCATCCATCTCCGGCGTTCCAGCCCGCCTGGTGGCCGCCAGCCTTCCCTGGCCAGGGTGCCCATAGTCAGCTAGCTGCTGCCCCCAGGCGGTCAATTGAGTGTCCAGCACCTTCTGGCTCCTTTTAGCCTTTTGGGCTGGGGTATTGGAGACTCCAGGTGAGAGCAGCTTAGGGCACAGCTCGTGTGTTACCTGTATGCATATGGCCTTGAGCAATTCTTGGCCTCAACTTTATCTGTGAAACAGGGAGCTGACCATCCATCTCGTAGTCCAGTGGAGCCAGATGCATATGTGGGAAGGATTGGCCAGCTCCAAAAATTAGTGGAGAACTATGTCTCCGTGGCCATCCCACACATTTTTATGGTTGTTGGTTGTCATAGTCCTGTCCAAACAGTGGAAGAACTTGACCGCACCTTCACCCCTGGTCAAGTACCTCTCCAAGGGTGAAGAGGAATAGAGGGCAGCGTGTGTCCTGATAAGAGAGGCTTGGAGTTGGCCCTGGGTGTCTATACCTGGGGAACTAGACTGCGAGGCTGCTCCTGGCCAGGTGCGAGATGTTCATTTGCATGGTATTCCCCTCCCCCTGCTACCTGCAATCCGGGTGGGAAACGGGCTAGACTCGTCCCGGAGGTTTTTAATTTTGTGTTTAAGGCCCCAGGCCAGTAGTTTCATTCTTTCCTCACACCCCCCTATCCTCCCCTCCCCCGCCTGTGACTCCCGGCGCGGGTGTAGGCTCCCCTCCCCCTCCCTGGCCAGGCCTCCTGGCCGGTGAGACCGCTGGTCAGTGCGGGATATAAATTATCTGAGGCCACCAAGCCATCGTGTGATGTGTAAATTAAAGCCAACGCCGAGGCCTGGAGGGGGCGCCAGGCGGGTCGAGAAAGGGAAGCGGTCCCCAGCCTCCTGCATGCCGTCGAGGCTGGCCGCCCCTGCAGGTAGGAGCCAGTAACGGCCTGGCCAGGCCTTACCGGCCCGTTTCCCTTTTCGTTTGTGGTCAGCTAGGAGCCTTGTGCAAGGCAGGGGGCAGCCGAGGGGCGGCCGGCGTGTGCCCCAGCGTACGCTCGGCCAGAGGTGGACCAGAAGCGTGCAGGGCCTGGGGACGCCCATCAGGCCCCCGCCCCCAGAGGGCATGCAGACTGGTTTCGCTCCCTGCTGGCGCGGGCCCGAATGCTCCAGGCCCGCCAGCGTCATCGGGAACAGATGGATGGGGGGTGGCAGGCGCCCAGTGCTCGTTCGCGTCGCAATCCGGGCTGGCGCGAGGAGGGAGGAAGGCGGGGGAGGCGGGCCCGCAGGGACGGCAGCGTGCTCGCCTGCCAAGCACGGTGCGGGCATGTCCTGGGACAGGTTGGGGGCTGGCAGAAGCAGACTGGCACTGGGGCCCGAACGTCGAAACCCGTAGCGAGGCGCTTGGGGCGGCACCCTGGGCGTACTGGGCTTGCCTGGGGCTCCAACTATTGACAGTCCTTGACTAGAGGGTTGTCTAAAGAAAGAGGATGGGCAGGGAGGACCGTCGGGCCTTGGAGCCACCCCAGGAGCTTTGTGCCCGCGGAGGTCACAGCTCCGGACCCTAGAGCGGGCGGGGGAGGCCAGAAGCCCCCGCAGGCGAAGCCCGCCCTTTTAACCCCCCCACCCCACCCCCCGCGCTTCCTGGAGGCGCCCCCGCCGCTGTGGGGCGGGGAGGCTGAGGCCCTCAGTCCCTCTCCGTGCCGCCTGTGGGTGCCCAGGAATTCCAGGACGCTCCCTGAGTCATTCCAGTCAAGTGCCTGGGTGAGGTAGGGTGGGGGGTGCCAGGAACGGGGAGGCGCTGCGCTGGGGCCAGAAGCCCAGTGGGTCGTGCCAGTTTCTGGAGGCGGGCGACCTCGCCTCTGACCGCAACCCCAGCCTCTTAATGATCCCCTGGCGGAGCGGCGCCTTGGTGGACTCTCCAGCCCCTGGGGCCTGGGGCGTAGGTTCTCTTAAAAAACTACCCATGCCCCTGCGCCTGCATTGTGGCCTTCCCAAAAGTTACTTAAAACGGGCGTGGGGGAGCCTCCTAGAATTTTGAGGCTATAGGGGCCGGAGTTGTTAACATTCAGCTTTTCGAGTTGGGGCTATAAAGTCAGGTATGGGGAGTGTTCCCTCACACACACAACCAGCGCCAAGCAAGTTGTCCCCTAAAAGACCTCCGGGGTACGGAGTTCATTCGTTCGCCCAGTATTTGCCCTGCTTTGTGCCAGGCACTGTTACAGGCGCCGGGGAAGCGGCTGAGAGCGGTGTTAGGGCTCTGTTTACGTGGCGAGCGTGTTGGGGCTGCTCCCTAGTTGGGGAGTCAAGTGATGGGTCTGAGACACCAGCGTCTCCGATACCACCGAGCAGTCCAGGCAGGGTCTCTGGGAGCGTGGGGGTGGCACGTCTCTTGCTTCGCTGGTGTCCTCGGCTCACCTGGCTCGCCAGGCCGGGGAGGTGCAGGTGCCGGAGCGGGTATACCCGGGGGCCCGTCGGTGCGCGCGCGCGCCTGCCTGAGTGTTTTGCGGCTGAAACCCGACACCTCCCGCCGGCTGAGGTCAGGGAGCCGGGAGCGAGCCTGTGGCCCAGGAGTGGGCGGCGTTGCGTTTGGGTGTGTCCTCCGCGGCGGCGGCGACAGCAGCAGGTGTTTCTTGGCCTGGGCCCCGGAAGCTCCACCTCCCCAGCGGGCTCGAGCTGCCGCCACCGTGCAGCCCCGGGTGAGATAAGCAGTTTAGACAAACACTGAGCGACAGAGGCTCCAGCATGTGTCAGCCGAGGCGGAGCTGCGGGGCCCCGGCATGAAAGGTGAGCGCACCGGGCAAGCGAGGGAAGGAATTATCCGCTTGCTCTCCCAGCCCCCGCCGGACTCTGCCCCTCCAAGTTCGCGGGTTCCGCGGGGGTGGCCACCAACGGCTCCCAGGCAACTTCCCCCGGAGTGTGAGCGGCGATAAGAGCCGGGAGGGCGGGCAGGCGACCATAGGCCCCCCCTGCCCCCGCCTGCGGGTTGCAGCCTGGGCAGTCTGGCTCCGGGCGGGGACGCGCGGCCCGGGGCTCAGGGGTTGCATGTGGCGAGCGTCGCGTAAGTGCTGTAGGTTGGGAGGGCAGATAAGGGGGGGTGCGCACACGCCGAGGGGGTGTCTCCAAGAGCTGCCGACGCTCCAGAGCTGGAATGAAAACTTTGCGGCAGCGTGGGAGGCAGCGAAGTGGGGGCGTCAGTGCGCACCCGCGGCAGGTGTTGGCGACCTGGGGGGGGGGGGCTCCCCGGCTGGGGCATCGCCGTTTGGTTTTTTGTTTTACTCCCTCCCCCGCTCCGCCCCCTCGGAGCGGGGGTGGGGGGTGGGGGGAGGCCTCAGGGAGGCGGGATCGCAGCCTCCGGAGTTTCTGACCCCCATGCCCCGCTTCCCAGGGAAGGGCGCGCCCGGGGCTCTCCGTTTCTCTCCGCCCTCTCCCCCAACCCCTCGGCGGAGCGGATCCCTGCCCCTCCCTCTGTAGAAGATGGCTGCCCCAGCCTCGGAGGTGGGAGGGTGATTGCACGTCCGCCGCCCCCCACCCGCACTGTCCTTTTTCCCTCCGCGGCCCTTCCTGCTCCGCCTGGATGCGCCTCCCTGCCCCCAGCCCTCCCGGGCCCGGCGGCAGCGCTGATGGGCGGCGAGTGGCCCGACGGAGTGGAGCCGATTCAATTATATTGCAGCACCAGAGACAAGTCCTCGGCCGCCCGCCCGCCTCTCCAGCAGGCTAATTAAATTCCCTTCGTGGAGGCGGAGCGGGAGTTGGACTCACCCTCCTTGCGCCCGCCCACCCCCTTGCTTCCCGCCTCCCCTCCTGAACGCCGGGTGGGGGACAAGAGGGCCACTTGATGTTAAGTGGAGGCTCGCAGAGCAGACGGTGGGGAGAGGGTTTCCCGGATTGGGGACAGGGAATGGCACGACACCCACACTGGATCGAAGGGGCCCCGTGCCCTCCCAACCTGTGATAGAGCTGGGAGCCCCTGGCTGGAGCTCTGGTTGAAGTGTTGGGACTGTGGAGGGAGCGCTTGCCGTCCCCCCAGCTGGGTGGTGGATAGCAGCCGGATTTGAGTCGATTTGGCGCTTACAAACTAGCTTTTGTCTGCAAAGTGCGTTTAAAATACTCTAAACCCTTGCTAACCCCTGTGGTGCCTTATCTGGGAGCTTGGGGGGTAGAGCCCACACAGGTTGGGGTTTGGAAACAAAAAGCAAGACCACCAAACGAAAAAAGGGATCCTTTTGTAAAAGGCACTGGAACAAAAGGCCCAGGGACTGGCTCTCTGTGTGGGAGCATCTCTGCCTAAGCCGATTTCCAGGAGGCAGGGGACTAAAGGGGCAGAAGGTCTTGGTGGGGTGCTTTGAATCAGGCTGGGATCCTAAAGGCTGTTCCTCCAGCGGTCAGGGCCTACTCTCTGGTCGGCTGCCCCAGTCTCCCCCCTGAGATGGAAGGGGGGGAGCCCAGGTGAGCAGCTTTCCCTGGGGCCTCTCTTGGTATTACTTAAGCTGGGAGCACTTAAGTATTACTCAGCCTGTGTTTATGGGCCTCCCCCACCAGCAGAGATGGCAGAACCTGAGGCACAGGCTACCAGGTGACTCAGCGGCCACGCCACAGGTGAGGGGCCCAGGGCGCAGGCTCCTACTGGCAGCTGTGTGTCATTCCAGCTGCTGGCTGTGCTGGAGTCACCCCCACCCAAGTAGACAAGGAAAGGCTCAGCGAGGCCTCGCTGCGCAAAAGCAGCTATGTGGGTACTTAAAAACTGTTCACCCAGTGTCAGAGGCCATACCTGATATCTCCTGGGGTGGTGGAGGTGCCCTGATGGCCAGGTGTGGGGTTGGCTTTGGTCACTGTGGCAGCAGGAGAGGAAGGGAGAAACTGGAGCCAGCCACGGTTTTGACTGCCTGGGTAGCAGTGGTTTTCTGGTGTTAGGGTCTGGGCCACATGGGGAGGAGTTTGGAAAGACTGGCTTCCAGGCAGGGTCATCTGCACAGCTGGACTTAGAAGGAAAGCCATAGGGTGTTCTCTATAGAGTGTAGGCCCTGACTGCTGGAGGGACAGCCTTTAGGATCCTAGCATATCAGAGTTTGTGAAAGGGTTATGTAGAGCAGAGTTTGTGAAAGGGTTATGTAGAGCTCCTGTGGTGTCTTAAAATTGTCCATGGCCAGGCCTTCCGGCCCCAATTAATTAAGTAAGCCACTGGGTTCCTGGCTCAGGCCTGGAGATTTTTCAGAGCTCCTTGGTGGTTCATTGTGAAGCCTGGCTGGGGCAGGGGGGCTAGGCTTGGTGCACTCACACGTGAGCAAACTGAAGCTCAGAGAGGCATAGGGCTGGCATGAGCACCTAGCTAGAAGCTGACCCCTTTGGAAGCCTCAGGTGGTCTTGGCAAAGCTGTCCCCTCTGGCAGTCCTCGGGTTCCAGGAAAGTTCAGGGGCTGCAGCTGAGAGTACATTGTGGTTTGGAAGCAGAAGCCAGGCCTATCTCTGGGTGCAGCAGCATGTCTGGCCAGAGGAAGAGCAGCGTCTACACAGCACCGCTCGGTGGTGGACCTGGATCCTGCACCTCCAAGTCTGGGGCCTCCATGCCATTTTTGAATCCCAAGTTCCTGTTTGGGCCTTAGGGCAAGCATTGTCCATCCTCCTCTATTCTAAAGAAAGCAAGGCCTTTGGTGTCCCCTGTTTTTCCAGAAGAAGAGATCTGGCTGCTACCTTTTTTCTTGCCCCCAGGAACTTACAGGGGCTTGTGGAGTCAGCTAGCAAGGCCAGTTTTGCCTGGCCAGGTCTGCAGCCTTGGAATTCCCAGCCTGGGTCACTCGAAGTCCAAAGCCTGTTTGTGCAGGGGCTGGATGGAAGCCCTTTCTGGGTAGCGTGTTAATTGCTTCTGTTGTAGCAACAGGAGCGTCCTCCGAAACCACAGGCTACACGAGGCAGGCGTGTACCTCCCTCCCTTTCTGGGGTGCCAAGAGAGCTGTTTTTTTAACCTGCAGAGATCCATGTTTCAGGTGACATTTCATCTTGGTGACTGCGCCAAAGACTAGCCATCTCGCTTTAATTTCTCCCCCCGCCCCCCGTGGCGTCTCAGATCTTGGTGGCCTCACCGAGTGCAGTGTGGGACGCCGTGCTTTTGGCTTTACTTCCGCACACTGGCCTTTCTCCCCGGCTGAGGCCGCAGCCTGGGAGGTGACGTTTCCGAGTGTTCATGTCAATGAGAATTTATTGACTGCCTCCTCTGAACCCAGCCGTGCGCTCGCTGCTGGGAGGTGTACAGACAGATAAAACAGGAGCGCGTCCAAAAGCAGCCCTTTGCACGCCTGCCAAACGCACACTCGGGGGCCTTTTAATCTTGCTTCTGCAGCGCCGGTCCCCCACCAGCTTTCTCTCTCACGCCCTCAGCTCTAGCCAGACGGAACTGTGCACCATTCACGCTACCCCTGCGTTTAGCCAAGTCCCTGTCCTTGCCCAGGCTGCCGCCTTTGCCTAGAATTCTCCATTCAGATCCAGTCCAGCCACCTGTCCCTGAGGCTAGTCCATTATCTGTCTGCTGCTCCCTACCTACCCCTCTGTGGCCCATGCCCACTCCCTGTCTGAAAATTCAGAGGGAAAGTGAGAGCCACCTCCAGGGTCTGGGCCTGAGATGAACTCTGGGTTTACCCACCCCTGATGGGGGATCTGGCTGAACTTGAGGCTTTTGTAGGATCCCCATGGAACTTAGGGGTTTCTGGGAGAGTCTGACTTTTACCTGGGGAAGGAAATAGGGCAAGCAGGGAGCCTCCAGACCAGGGGTCTCATTCTTGGCTGCTTCCCCTGACCAGTGAAGTCCATAGGTCTGGGGTGGGGCTTGGACCCTAGGTGATGGTAGCATGCAGCCAGAACTGAATGCTGAACCTCTGTTTTCTCTCAAAGTAGCTTCCTAGTCACCCGAAGGATAGGGCAGAAAAGCTTTTTATTTTTATTTATTTATTTTTTTAGAGACAGAGTCTCATTTTGTCGCCCTAGGTAGAGTGCCGTGGCATCACAGCTCAGCAACCTCTAGCTCTTGGGCTTAGGCAGTTCTCTTGCCTCAGCCTCCCGAGTAGCTGGGACTACAGGCTCCTGCCACAACACCCAGCTATTTTTTTGTTGCGTTTGGCTGGGGCCAGGTTCGAACCTGCCACCCTCAGTATATGGGGCCAGTACCCATCTTACTGAGCCACGGACACCGCACAAGAAAGCTTTTTAAATACTCAGCTTCTTTTTTTTAGAAGGGTGTTCTGCTAGGGGGAGGTGTGGGTTAGGATTTCTCTGCCTGGGGAAGATGGGCTTATGCTGCTTAAGGAGACCTGGGAAGCTGGAGAATGCCCTGTTTGCCCCCAAATTGGGTGGAGATTCCTAGTTATTCAAAATGGACACCCCTCACCCTCCTCCCCCACCCTCCAGAACTGAGCACCTCTCACCTGGCTGGCGATGGCACCTCTGGGCCTTGTGTTAACCCAGGTCAAACCTTGCAGGTAATTCTCCTTCCCTGGTCCACGTGTGCTTTGCCCCTATCTCCCCGAAGGGCCTCAGAATGCAGAGTTGCGTTGGGATGTCGGCTTCTGTGTCGGTCAGATCTCTGGCTAAGCCTTCTGATTCTGGAACCAGTTCCTCCAGCTGGAAAACTTGACGTGTCTGAGGGGTTGTGTGTTGTCATGGCTTTGGATTTGCTAGACTAGGGTGGGTATGTGGGGCAGGAGGGGGCTGCAAATGGTGCCATAGACAACCCCCCATTCTTAATCAGCAGCCCTCCCCCCCCTCAGTTTTTTTTTGGTGGCGAGGCACAGGCCCCAGAGTAGAAGGTGAAATGCCTCGGCCTCTGGGTGAATAAATGATAGGTGCCCGGGAGGGCTGAGGTGGCATGGAGTGAACTCCTAGCAAGTGTCACCTGTTACTGTGTTGACAGTCTCCACATCCACCTTTTACTTAACCTGCGTGGCCTTGGGCACTTGTCTTCTGGGCCTGGATTTTCCCATCTCTGAGATAGAAATAACGTCCTTGGGCTGTTGAGGGTTCCAGCCTTTACGATGGTGCGCAGTACCACACTGGCAGGGGTAGGCTCTGCAGGTGTTTGCCAGTCTTCCTGGGGTTGAGTTGAAATACTTCACAAAACCAAAAAGGCTCTGTTGCCTACACTGCCCTTTGCATTGTTTGGGGTGGCCCCCCAAGACTGGAGTTGCTCTTTGGCTCAAGCTGCCTGGCTTTAGCAGCCCAGTATGTGGTTCTGGGGCCCCACCTACCCTCTGTGGCCCGGGGTCCTGAACTGGGTGAACCCACCAGAGGCTGAGAGCAGGGCTCCAGGTCTGGGTGGAGGGAGATACTTTAGCGAATGGCCCCCCTTCTCCCAGCCCTGCCCTTCCTGCACTCAAATGGTGGGTATGTGGCCACAGGCAGCAATAAAAGGTATCGATTGTCGAGCTTTTGGTCAGAGAAGTATTGATGTTGGACGCGTTAAGCCGTCCCAAAGGAAAATCTATGTGTCAAGCTGAGGAGGACAGCTTGCAAGCAGGGGCAGGCAAGGGCCATGGACCGGGGCCTGTGGGGCTTCCTCTGTGCTAACCTCCCATCTCTTCCCTTCTGAGGGCAGCCGGGGACCAGGGGCACCCAGCAGCAGGTCACTCGGCCTGCAGTGGGGGCCTTGAGGGAGGGATAGCACAGCCTGTGGTCCTCCTAAGGCACGAGGTCTGTGGGCCAGGCAGGTCTGGATCCTGGCATTATCTCTGGGCTTTCAGACCAGGTGGGAAAGCTTGTCCATACCTCTGTCTAGAGGCACTTCGACCTCCCTGGTCAAGGCCAGCCCCGGCCTTTGATGCCCAGCATCAGCCTCTGCACGCCCTGGCCTGGTGGTGTTGGTCTCACTCCTGGTTTCTTCTTCCCTTGAGGTGGATCTGACCTGCCAGGTAGAAATTATCCCATTTAACCATTGATCAGGAAAGAAAGGGGCCCCCCTGGGGATTCATCTACCTGCCTGAAGTCACCCAGCTGGTAATTGGCAGAGAAGGAACAGAAACCCAAGCCAGCAGACTCCAAATCCAGACATCTATCATAACTCTGAATCTCCTGTGTCTGCAAGGCCCTGTTTAAACCAGGGTTTTTCACCCAGTCTCAAGACGTGTGAATGGATTATTCCAGCTGAACCCCAAGTGTACATTTATGAGCGTATTTTTGTAATGTTTTTGTATCTGACATGTGGTATTTTTTTCATTCACTTAAATACATGAGCACCCACTAGACAGCCCAGGCTGCTCGCACCGGGTGTTGCAGACGCAGAGTTGGACAGAGTTAAAGCTGAGATTCGCAGTCAGTTGGGAACATTGGAAAGCAGGCCACGCCCCAGAGCCCGCAGATCTGTGTGGTCCTCCTCTGCCACCTGGCCGGTAGGGTAGGGTTAGTCAGCCCCATTAAACATACGAGAATAAGCTCTTGTGGAATGCCTGGGCAGGTGTCCTGTCTGGCCCTCTGTCTCTGAGTTGTTGAGGGACCCATTTAGATGGTCTCTCGAAAGAGATTCCTGGTCTTCTCTGTGCTCGGGTTTGCAGGGGAGCACAGGTGCCCACTGAGGTTGCATCTGTTTTAAATCAAACTGACGGGCAGGCCGCTCCTTTTTGAACATGTTATCTTAAGATTTTGCAGCTTGCTGTTTCCACCTAAATGTATGTGTTAGAAGACTTGATGAGACTGATGGAGTTAATCCGTAGTAGGGACGCCAGACCCCTGGATCCTATCTCTTGGGCACAGGGAGTCCATTTTAAATAAGTCACCGATTGCCAAGTTGGAGCTGGTGGGACCCTGTCTAGCTAGTCCTGATCTGCTAATGGCTGCATGGTGTCTAGGGATGCCAGGGTTGGGCTTTCTCTAGCCAGGGCTGCGGAGCTGGCCTGGGGTTGTTCATCGTTTGTGCCCAAGGTGGTGACCCCCTCCAGGGGAGTCCGCACACTCGTGGACATTCCATTGATAGGTTCTGGGAAGGGAAATTGGCCGGGTGGGAATGCTTTAATGGTCCTGCCAAGTGACCCTCCAAGAAAAGGTGTGGGAGGGACTGGGCGCAGTGGCTCACGCCTGTAATCCCAACACTCTGGGAGGCTGAGACAGAAGGATCCCTTAAGGTTAGGAGTTTGAGACGAGCTTGAGCAAGAGCGAGACCCCCATCTCTACGGAAGATAGAGGGCTCTGTAATGGGTGCCTGTAGTCCTATCTATGTAAGGAGGGCCTGAGGCAGGAAGGTTCCTTGAGCCCAGGAGTTTGAGGTTGCTGTGCACTATGATGACACCACGGTGCTCTAGTCTGGGCAGCAGAATGAAGTTCTGTCTCAAAAAAAAGGAAGAAAAGGTGCTGGAGGTGCTTTCCTGCCCACCTCTGTTCCCCTTTAGAAGGGGGAGGTGGGTGAGAAGAAGACCCTTCACTTGCAGGGAAGTTACGTGGGTCTTGAAGCCTTGGTCTCCCCTCACGGCAGGTCTCTGGTAGACTAGATCTCTTTTCACAGTGTAGCTTGAGGGAGGTCCAGGGGTGAAAAGAGCCCACCTGTGAAAATCAGTTCTGGGCCTCAGCTTCCTGCTCACCTTACCAAGAAATGTACAGGTTCCTAATTAGAATTGTGCGGGGCTGGGGAGGGTGTTTGGAGAAGAATTACAGGATTATTTAGACTTTTAGGCAGGCGACAGAGGATGTTGTGACCAAAGAGGGTGACGACTTTGCCCTGGTTAGAGGCAGGGTCAGGACAAAGGAGTGCAGGACTCCAGCTTCGTGACTGGTCCGGGAGCTTTGGCCCATCAGTCCTATTCTGAGACCCACTTTGCCTGAAGAGCAGTCAGTTTTGTCCAGCGAGGCATTTCGTGATGTTGGGGCAGGTGCATGGTGTTGGGTCTGGATGAGGAAATACCATTAGAACTTGGGGTTTTGGCTAGGCGCCTGTGGCTCAAGCGGCTAAGGCGCCAGCCACGTACACCTGAGCTGGCGGGTTCAAATCCAGCCCGGGCCCGCCAAACAACAAGGACGGCTGCAACCAAAAAATGGCCGGGCGTTGTGGCGGGCGCCTGTAGTCTCAGCTACTTGGGAGGCGGAGGCAGGAGACTCGCTCGAGCCCAGGAATTGGAGGTTGCTGTGAGCTGTGATGTCACAGCACTCTATCCAGGTTAACAGCTTGAGGCTCTGTCTCAAAAAAAAAAAAAAAAAAAGAAGAAGAAGAACTTAGGGTTTTCTGGATCTTGACTTGGACGCCCCGTATTTCCTTGGTCCAGGTAGATCGTGTTGGGGGAGGGTGTCAGGGCTCAGGACTGCTGTTCAGATAGGTCTGTGATCTGTCGTCGGCACTGCACCTCTTCACACGCCGCCCTGGGGTTTACAGATGTGTCTCTGTGAACTTGGTAAAACTGTATGTGAGTTCTATTAAGTATGTTATCAAGGAGATGGTCTGGTCTGCCACTTTGAACTATCATGAGAATGGACCTTTTTGCAAAAGCAGATAACCAGTTTATAATTTGGGGCAAGTCCTGGCTTGGATGGACTAGCTTTAATTAAAGGGTTGACAGGCACTTGAATTGTGACCTTGGTGTGTGGTCCCTTGCCCCTGACACTGAGGGTGCAAGGCTGAGTCCAAACTGAGTTAATAGATAGATGATATTTGAGCTGGGGGGTCCTGCAGGTGCTGCCCGTGTTTCTAGAGCTAGGGAGGGGTGGGAACTCTGGCAACCTGGAGACTGAGGGACAGTTGCCACTTGTGGGATGAGGGGTTCGTGGCTTATTTTTTCAAGAGAAACTGAAAATCTTAGTTTTGCCTTGAAACCTCCAGTATTAAAATTTGCTCACGAACAGATTCTAAATTTTAGAGGGCAGCATGAGTTTAGGCCAGATAGAAATGGGCCTGGCTTCTGCTCTGTCTCTTGCCCTCCATTATCCTGGCTGAAAAACTGAGGCTCAGACCATGTAGTGACCTGGAGGGCTGCCCTAAGCTGCAGACCCCCATCTGGTTTTCCAACTGAGGACCCTGCTCTCCTTGGCAGCCCCAATTCTGTCTGGCAGGCTGAAGTCTGCAGATCGCAGCCTTTGGGACAAATTTAGGCTGGCTGAGCAGGGACGCCAGGGCCCGTGGGTGGGCACCAAGCACCTTCTGACCCAGGAGCATGGCTGGCACTGCTGGAGGGAGATGGCTATCTCCAGTTCTCCAGTCCTGGCCGCTGGGGACTCTCAGCCTCTCTTTTTAAGGCTACTTGGTTTTTCCTGGCTCCCGTTCCTTCTGTGCACCTGCTATGACAGGCCTGTGGACCGAGGGCCCTCAGGCAGGGAACTTCATGAACAGGATCTGTCAGTGTCAGTCAGTATGGTGGGACAGGTGCTCCGACGTTCTGTGGCCCTGCTTCTCTCCCTCCTTAGAGTAGCTTCCTGGTCACCTAACGGCTAGGGCGGGAGCAGGTCCTGGAGTCTGTAGGGCCCTCGCAAGTAAGCGTTTGAAAGAGAGGCCCTTAGACGTCCTCTTCCATCCGGCTTCATCTACCCCAGATCAGGTTGTATCCTTCCTGCTCTGGCCCCCTTTCTTCCTGCTGGCCCAAGCCCCGCTGGTTCCTGACCTGCCATTCTGTGGAAACTTGGAGGCTTCTGTGGCCTTGTCTTGGCCAGGTTGGGTTCCTCTCCTCAAGACTTCTTGTCTGCACTGGACACCTTTGTCCCCATGGGCTACCTGCACCTGGCTTCTCGGGGGGAGGGTGGCGGTCCCCACTCACAGGGCTCCTTTGAGAACAAAGCGAGGCAGAAGTAGTCTGGTTATCTCAGGTGCTGTGGGCCACTTGGGTCAGCTGGGGGCTGTGCCCAGCCTCCAGTAGCCCTGGTATGAGTGCCCTCCGTCTCAGAGCCACCTCCCTGCTCAGTAGCTGTGTGCCAGCACCTGTCCTTGTTCGTCGCATCTGTAAGGTGGGCACAGCTCAGGGGTGGGTGCCCCAGCAGCCACCAGCTGTCACATTCAGAGCTGCCATGTGCCTTCTCACCAGTGCGGTGGCGAGGGCGACTGAGCCTCTCGGCCTGGGACCCAGGATAAGGCTGTGAATCTCTTTCAGCCTCAGTTTACCTGTCTACCTGAGGGCGAGGATATGGCTATGTGGAATACATGAGTGGGGAGAGGTTCCTGGGCACAGGGACAGCCAGGGCCACCAAGGCCCCCTTGGCACCAGCTGGCAGGGTGACAGAGCAGCTGGACATTAGGAATGTGGGTGCCCAGCTGAGCTCTGTGACTGACAACTTGTGTCACCTTGCTTTGGGGGCAGGGTCAGTTTATAGGGTCTGTTCACGTTAAAGGGTGACATGGGAAGGAGAAACGAGGTCAGCATTCTGCAGAAGGTCACTTCCTGGTACCATCTTCCTGCAGTTTCAGTGCTGTACGCTGCAGCCAGCCTCCCAGCCCTTTCTTGGTGTGTCCCATCTCGAGGCCGCCCACCCCCACCGTGGTCAGCCTGCCACTGCATCTGCCGACTCCTCCCACACACACACCCTCCCGCTCTCCAGCCCTTCATCTGTCCGCACACACGCAGCAGCCGCTTAGAATAATCGCGTCAAATGTCGCTGCCATCTGTTGCCCGACTTCCCGTCATCACCTCCATCCGGGGACCTCTGGGACTCGTGGTTTGCAGCCTTGAACCTCAATCCCAGGACAGTCCTCTAGGAGGCCTCTGTCCTCTGGCCCCCTGCGTGCCAGCCCAGTGTCCCGTGCTGTCCTCGCGTGGCCTGTGCATCCCCCTTTTTTGCCTTTAAACTGCTTTAGGCCCCCACCTGGCAACCCCCTCCTGGGGACCCAGCACCGTAGCCCCACCAGCAGCCCCCCAGGCTTCCCCCGGTTCCTTCGCCCTATCTGGTGTGCCTGTGCCAAAGGGCCTTTACAGAACACTCTGTACCCCGTGTTCTTCCTGGACTGGGCCAGGGACAAGTGAGATTGGGGAGGAGCGTGGGGTGCCGTCACCCCTGTTCACCTCAGGACTGCAGCTGCAAGAGTGTTGTGGGGCTCAGGTGAATGTGGGGTTCACGGTGGCTACCCTTGGTGCTGGCTTCACAATGTTGGGTAGACAGTCCTGTGAGCGCCTATCCCCGGGCTTTCAGTAAATGGGGCTGAGTGACAGGTCTGCAGGGGGGAGCAGCCTTGCAGAATGAGCCTTTGTTACTCATTTTACTCCTGGGGGAGGGTCTCTCCACCCCGCTCCCAGCCCTTCTGGTTCCAGCTCAGTCTCTGGGCCATCTGCTGAGGCTCAGCCCTGGCCGTTAGTGACGGCCTTGCCTCACTTGCCCATTACTTGGGGCATCGACCTGTGTCCCACAAGGGGACTCAGGGCAACCTGGAAGCTGTCCTCAGTTGGAAGAAAAAACATTAAGACACAAGCAAGCCACCCCTGTGCATATGGCATGAGAAGACCTTTCCCCGCAGTCGCCCAGCCTCCTCTCCCAACCCCACCCCCAAGAAAAATCGCTTCACGCGGGTGAGCTCAGAACATGCCAAAGGCAAATATAATAATGAATTTATTATGAAGCTGCTGGGGCTCCTGGGATCACGTGGCGCCCCGTGCTGCCGCAGCCGCCCCGGCCTCTGCAGCAGGGTGACCCCGGCCTTGTTAGGGCTGCAGAAGCACTGCCCCTTTGGGGGAGCCGGGTTTGCTTGGGCAGGCATGGTGGGGGGGTGCCCAACCCCCAAAGCCAGGGGACGCCCTTTATTTGTTCACAAACATTTCTTTCTGCGGTAATGAAAAATTACCAAGAGGGGTGATTAGAGAATCCAGGTCCAGATTGTGCACGCGGGCCTGAAAGTGAAGCCCTGCTGAGCCCGGCCTCACGGGGTGTAATTACCCCAGGGGGGGCTGTCGGGGGAAGGGGCGGATTGGTGCTTGAACTGGGACCCAGCAGAAAATTCATCTCAGCTATTAGCTTGTAATTACAGAGCATGGAGGGAGCAGGCCTGAGGTCTGGTGCTGGGGAAGAGCAGGGATGAAAGGAAGCAGTAATTATGGAATCCGCGGGAGGCTGGGAGGGCTGCAGCGCCTGCTGATTAATGCCGCCCTCCACCATCTCCCCCTGCGCGGGAAGGGCGCGGGAGGGGCACTGCATTTAATAGAGTATTAGAAGCCTCCCCCTCTCTTAAAATCCCGCTGTTTGGAGCGTTTGGACAGCAGGCAACCCCGTTTGGGGTCTGTTCTGAAGAATCAGGAACAGGGAGGGTTTCCAGAAAATATCAACTCCCTCTGCCATCCAGGCTTCCCCTCTCCACTGGGATTTTTCCTCCTTTTCTTTTTGCTTTTTTTTTTTTTTTTAAAACATTGTGCTGTTTCTGACCATACTAGAGAATAGGAGGAAATACTGATGAAAGAATCCTTGCCTTGTTAGAGAGCGGGACGTGCCCTGGGGCTCTTCGGGACCAGGGACAGCGATCTTTGCACTCCAGACCTTCCTTGCTCATGAAATGGGGCTGGGGGCTGGCTGTTTATTCCTCTTTTCCTGCTGTCTGGCCTCTGGCAGTAGCCACTGGATTCTCAGCTCTGCTGCTTAGACTAGCTGGCCCAGATGGGCTCTGGAGGGGTCCAGGGAGCAAAAAGCTGAGGCTCACTGGGTGGGGGTGGGGGGTGGGCAGCATATTCTCTGGCCCTTTGATTTGAGGATACCCAGGCTGAGGAAACTGTGGGTATCTGGATGTGGCAGCTTTTTTTCCCCTGGAGGATCAAGGTGGCAGCTGACAAGGGCAGGAAGGAGCCTGTCCAGAGTAGCACGTGATGTAAATAAGAAAAAAGGGAGCCCTCCCCCTTCCCGCGCAGATCTGGTCCACCTAGACCCCAGGCTCGTTTTTTTTCCTGCTGAGCCGCACATGTCAAGAGAGCTTGTACAGTGCTGAGACAGCCCTGGCCCCCCGGCCCACATCCATCATGGCCTTCATGGCGAGGAGCTTATTCCCAGCTGTTAGGATAATGAATTTACATGAGCTGATAATGTAGACAAGAATTCAGTCAATGGCCAGGAGCTCAGAAGTTAATAAATACCTCTCTAATGAGGGCAGGGGGGTGCTCCCTCCCAGGGTCTCTCCCCCTTACACCCACCTGCCCTGGGGCCTCCATGTACAGCTTGGCACCTGCCCTGGCCTCAGCCAGAGAACACCTATGGAGGGAGGCCCATGTCCACCTCCCTGGGGGTGGTGGGATGCAGGATGGGCCTCCAGAGGCTGTGTCCACTCACAGCAAGTACAGGGTGACCTTTCACAGGGTGTCTGGGTCCCCCAGTTTGGCCTCCTGTCCTAGCCTGGAGGGATCTGCCCCTGGGCTGCTGCACCCCCTCCCCTCCCTGCCTGGTGCACACATGCTGAGGAGAAATGCTAATTTTAGACTCCCTTTAATGAAGCTGCTCATTTGGAATTCTATTTTAAGTGACCTGACATCAGCAGAGCAGCTCCCAGGCTCTCAGCTCCTTGGGAGCCCATGGCTGACACTGTGGTGGGATGCTGGCTTTGGGGGACCCCCAGAGACCTGGAGAGCTGGAGTAAGAGCTGGAGGCCCCCAGAGGGTCCTGGGGAGAGGGTGCTGAGCTTTGTCAGAGGTGGGAGATGGGTGCCATCAGGATTCCAGCAGGACTACGATGTGGACATTGAGGTGGCCATAGACCCAGGGACCACAGTTGGGCATAGAGGACTGCCCTGCTTACTGGGACCCTGGTCACCAGGGAGAGGCAGGAGCTGTGGTCAGGCTCCACAGGGTCACCCCAGTTCTGTTGCTCCCCCTCTTTGCCCAGGACGAGGTTTTGTTCTGGGGGTGGTTGTGACTTAACGCTGTCAAGCCACTATCCCTGTGAAGGTCCCCCCTTTATCGAAATCTGGTTCACTGCAGAAAAATTAGACATACAAGGAGAGACAAGGAGGATAAAAATGAAAGAGAAAATTACTCCTGCAGCCATCTGAAGCTACCACTGGTACCTCTAAGGTGTGGGGGCCCAGCTTGGGATTTGCACCACGGCCTCTGCCCCTCTGCCCACAGCTGGTGGTCGCAGAGGGTCTGCCCAGCTGACTAGTTAGCCAGCTCGCCACAAAGGCCATGGAGCAGGGACTTAGCGTCTGCTCCCAGACCTCTGGGACAGGTCATTGGAAGGTGCAGTGACTGCGTAGCACCCTGCGTCACCTCATGTCTCATGGCTGTGTGGGCTTCAGGCAGGGTATAGCCTGCTGATCTGGGCCGGGGCCCTGACTGGCATATGTCAGGTGGACACAGGTATGTTGAGGCTGTGCTGGCCCTTCTGTCTCTGCCGTCCCTGAGAGCTGAGCCCACCTCCTCCCTCCTGTGATGAAATGGTCATGACAGCACCTTTCTCTTAGGGTGGCTAGGATTTGAGGAGAGGAGACTGGCTGACTTTCTAAGGGATGTGGGGAAAGGGAAGGGATGGTTGGCAGCCTCTGCTGTCATCAGAGGGACATATTCTAGAGACCCCTAGGTAAGGGCACAGAGTATTTATTTGCAGATAGTTGGACTTTGAGGGCTTCTATTGGGAGAGAGACAGTAAAGAGGTGTCCTGCAGTAACAGCGTGTGGTGACATTTGCTGCGTCCTTTACCCAGTATTATATAACACGTTACCCTAAACTCAGTGGCTTCAACAACCAATCTTTGTTTTCTGTTTCTATGGCTTTTGAGAGGGGCTTAGCTGGCTCTGACAGCTGGCTCTGTCCAGCCAGGAGCCACTCAGGCCTGCTCCGCTCCCTGGTTCTGGGTTGGAGTTTCTGGTGAGGCTGTAATCAAGATGTCAACTGGGGCTACCACCTCATCTGCCTGCTGGCCCGGGGCTCGGGAGTCCAATGCCCAGGTGGCTCACTCATGTCCCTGCTGGCGGGAGTCCTCAGTTCCTGACCATGTGGGATTCTTCTCAGACTGCCAGGGCGTCCTCAGGACGTGGCGGCTGCCCACCCTCTGCTCATTTAATTTGAGAGAGGGCCAGGAAGTCGTGGTGCCTTTGAGGATGGCACCTTGGAAGTCACACAGAACACTTCCACCGTGTTCTGTTCAGCAGTGAGTCACTGAGTCTGGCCCACACTTGGGGAGGGAAGCTAGTCTGTACCTCTTGGCGAAGTGACTGACAAAGACCTCGAACATATTTTTAAACTGCTAGAGTCAGATACAGAGAGTGCCAAAAAAAAAAAAAAATGTGTTTAAGAAAGGGAAAAACTGCATTAAAATCGTAATACTCAACATACCCCAATAACAAAAGACGAATACAAGTCATGTTTGAACACCCCTTGTAATTGTAAAAGTCAAATGTGATTTGAGTTATTACACTTTTAAGTGTAACGCTTGCTCACTGTGGTGCTGGGAGGAGAGGATGGTGTCCACCTGCCCCTTCCCTGGAGAGTTCTCTCCCTCCTCCAGAGAGGGGTGGTGACCTGCTAGGCCTGGGGGTTTAGGATCCACATACAGGGTGCAGCAGGTGGACGAGGGAGGTCTCTGGGGTCCTTGTCCTCTCCTGCATCTGAGCCTGCTGCCACCCAGGGATAGGGTAGATGTGGGTTCCAATTAGACTTATCACCTCCACGCAGAGTCAGACAGAGGTGAGGTGGACTCTGGGGTCCCCTCCCCGCCCGTCCCATGCACGTTCTGCCTCTCGTGTGTCCTTGTGCGTCTCTGGCTGTCCCCCCATCCAGGTGACCACCTTGAGCCCACCCTCCTAGATGTCCATCTGGGGTTTGGAAGTTAATTTGCTCCTCCCTACGCCTGACCCCACTGCCTCTTCCCCTTGGCACTGTGCCGTGGAAGTGGCTCGTCTTCCCGCCTGGGGTGAGCCTTTACTGATTGGGCCCACGGGGTGGCAAGGAGGCAGTGCCCTGGAGAGCTGGAGAGGAGGTGGCCATGTCATGCCCAAATGTCTTTTGTCATCCCTGACACTGAGCCTTGACTCGGTCATCAGGCCAGCAAACTTGGCCCCAGAGGGAGCAGAGGGTTCCAAGCCGCACAGCGGTTTGGGTTTGCAGCCTCTTATCTTTAGCCTCCCAGGCCAGAGTCAGTGCCCAGTGCGAGCCCATGTGGGGTCTGCGGGAAGCTGCACCCTCTCCCGTCTCCCCATCAGCCTCAGGCACCTCAGTTTCCCTCTCTGTGACGTGGTATGGACCTCACCAGGAGCGCGGGGCCTGGTAGCATATTGCGTTTGCTCAGCTCCCCTGCTACAGGCTTATCTGTCAGCGTCATTGCTCTGTCCCTTTGCCCTGTGCCTTTGCCCCACCTCCTCTGTCCCCTGTGATGGGCTGGGGCCCTGCAGGGGATGCTTTGGGTTTCTGAGCAGCCTGGCTGCCCAGGAGAGGTGGTAGGATCACTGGGGTTCCTGGCTGCCTTGGATCACTGGACTCTGGAGGTGCAGCTCTGTCCCCTCTGCAGTGCTGGCTCTGTCCTGTTCTTGCCTGTCCTGCCAGGAGCCATCCAGGCCTGCCCTGCTCCCTGCATGCTGCCTGCTGGCACCGCCTCCCCCGGGGCCCTGCTCTGGTGCTGGGCGCTCCTGCTCTCTGGGTGACCTCTGGTTCTTCTTTTCCTATTTCAGGCATGAGCCATGAGCCCAAGTCCCCTTCACTAGGGATGCTTTCCACCGCGACCAGGACCACCGCCACCGTCAACCCCCTCACCCCTTCGCCGCTCAATGGCGCCCTGGTACCCAGCGGCAGCCCGGCCACCAGCAGTGCGCTGTCGGCCCAGGCCGCCCCGTCCTCCAGCTTCGCCGCCGCGCTGCGCAAGCTCGCCAAGCAGGCGGAGGAGCCCAGAGGTAAGAGGCGCCCGCCCTTCCCGCCCAGCCCTCCGTAGAGCCAGGTGCCTCGGCGCCGAGACCAGCTGTTGCAAGAGCCGGAGGCGGCACTCAGAGGGCTGGCAGGCAGAGCTCCCCCGGCACCAGCTCGCCTGCAGCAGACTGTCTGCTCTGCTGCCGTGCTCTGACTCTGGGCGCCCCCACACCTGTGCTTCGCTCCTATGCTTCTCTCTGCCCTGCCGCTGTCCTTCCTTGCTTGGCTCCAGAAACCACTGTGGGGGTGTCCAGTGATGGGAGGACCTTCCCACCATCCCTGCAGCTCAGTCTGGAGGGTCATCCTGGGTCACAGAAGTCCCATGAAGCTTCAGAGGGAGTGCTGGGCTTCAGTACCTCTCCTGTTCCTGTTGACACCTGTTCCAAAGGTGGCAGAGAACATGGTGTCTCTAGAAACACACTGGTCCTGGAACAGGGCCTCTAGGACAACTGACCTTGCCACTTTTAACTCCCTGGGGCAGAGGTTGTGGAGCAGCGTGGACCTGGCTTCTGGTGTCACCTGGGCCGTGACATGCTGTGTGACTTTGGGCAAGTGCTAACCCTCTCTGAGCCCCAGTCTTCCCTTTTGTGCAATGAGGCTCTCGAGGCTCCTTTCGGCTCCAGCTTTGGAGCACTTCTCAGGGCCATAGTGACCGTCGGCTCACAGGTTGGCGCTGGTCGGGAGCTGGTGGTTGGACAAACTGGGGGGGAGCAGTTTACAGTTGGAAGACTTGGGCCTATGGGTTCTCCCTGGCCTCTCAGACACTCCTGCACTCATTGCTTGGAGGAAGTGGGACTCCCAGGCCTCTGCCTGCCATCCGCCTAGCCTCAAGTGTCTGAGGCTTAGGATGTAGCTTCTAGGCCCGCCCGCGTGTGGGGACTACATCTGTTTCTGTGTTTAGGGGCTGTAGCTTGGTTGAAGGGATGTTTGCCTTGACTAAGGCAGGCTGAGGGGTCTTCTGATTCTGAATCTCTTCTTCTCAGGTTCTTCCTACAACTGGTCATTGAGGGTTGGGATGAAGGACCCAGCCTGGCACTTTGTTGACTGGAGGGTGGGGTGCTGGCTCAGGAGTAGGGGGACAGTCGCGGCCTGGTTTCTGTACCAGCGGGGGGTACCCCATTGCCTCCTGGCTCTACCTGCTGTACTGGGCAGAGGTGGGGCTGCAGTATCTGAGCCAGCCAGGCTGCATGGGCTCCCTGTGTCAAAGATGGCTGCGGGGCAGATGGCTCAGAGGAGGGGGCCTGCGTCCTGCCGGGCCCGGGTGGTTAGCAGATGCTGCTGCCGAGACATGGGACCCTCCTAAGAGACTGTAGGAAGGAAGGAACTGCAGGTCCTGTGCTGGTGTTCCAGAAGGCGGGAGAAATGGGGCTGACACGGGTTTTCAGAGGCTATGGTCAGCACGTGCAGAATGCTGGCTCTGCTGGGGCTGAGTCACCCCCAGCGTTCAGCTGCATCCAGCAGCCGTGTGCCCTTCAGGGCCTTGGGGGCTCTGGTCCTAGGGTGACTCTGCAGAGGATGTGGTCATGGAAGGGCTGATTTCTTCCCCCTCGCCCAGGAAGGTGTGGAGAGACCTCCAACCCCGTGTTCCTGCCGTGGGCTTGTCACAAGGGCTCCCAGGGTCCTGGTAGGAGCCTGCCTCGCTGGGTACTCCCTCCCCTCCACCCCAGGCTGGCCCTGGTATCCAGCTGCATTGGTGGGCCCATAGGTGGCCTGAGTGCCAGGCCTACGGTTCTTCCTAGATGGGAACAAGGTGTCCTGCAGAATGGGAGGGCACTTGGCAGGAGGCTGCACTCAGTGGCTCCAGGGCCTGTTCTTCCCCTGGGCACTGTAAGCGACACCCTGGAAAGGAGTTCCGGGGACTTGGCAAAGGACAGGGGAGAGCAGCATGCGTCAGTGGTGCCTGAGATGGGACAGCCAAGGTTTAGGGGCTCAGGCTCCGCAGGCAGGACCAGTACCTAGATCCTGATGCAGATGCTGTATCTGATCCAGCCACCTCTCTTGATAAGCCCAGGCTCATTGATGCCAGTTCCATATTATCAGGCCTGGGCGGACCCTGATTTGAACAGATGAGGACGGGCTCAGCTACTCCTCCGGGCCCCTCTTGCCACACCACTGTTCTCTTTGAGTCACCCCTATTCTGACCTTGCCATCTCTCCCGTTCACAGAATCAGCCACCAGCCCTGAGTTTAGCCCATTGTGCAGATGGGAAAGCTGAGGCTCACAGAGGTCGAGCCCAAGCCAGAGGTCATGTAGCTGGCAGGGTGTGCCTGTGTCTCTTGCTCCTGCTACTTGAGAGCAGATGGTCCTGGCTGGAGAATATCTCCCTACTCCCAGGCCCAGCACCCAGCACTGGGGTGTGGAGAGCTAGATTTGGGAACAAGAGTCTGCCTGGTGGTCAGCAGCGCACACTCTGTCTCCCTGGGGGTCTGGGCTCCCCACTCCCCTGTGCTACCTCCCCTCCCCAGCCAGGGTGGCAAGGGGCGACCCTTTGGTGGGTTTGATGATGGTGGGGTCTGGATTTTTTTTTATTTTTGAATCTTTTTCAGATAAAATTCACAAGCTATAAAATTCCCCCTCTATAGATGCAGTGATTCGGTGGTTTTAGTTGTGTTCAGAGGCAAGCAGCCTTCACCACTCTCTAAGCCTGGAATGCGGTGATCACCCCGACCCTGGTGGCAACTGTCAGCTTTCCACCTCTGTGGACTTGCCTGTTGTAGCTGTTTCTTCTATGTGGATTGGCAGGGGCTGGGGGGCACCCCAGAGGCACACTTCTCCCCCTGTCCAGTTTCCTAGGGGATAAAACAGCCTTGAGCAGGCCTAGCGCCAAGAGTCCTGTGTTGTTGCTTGAATAGTCTGAGGTGACTGGGGCACCCACCCCGCCTGGCCCCTGTGCCTCCCATGGGAGCCAGGCCCCCCTGTGCCTGCTGCCCCATGCCCCGTCCCTGCCTGGCCCCACAAGGGTGCTAGTGTCCAAGCTGGTGAGACCATAGCCAAGTTGGACAACTGCATCCCCCTGGTGTGGCAGCAGAGCAGCTTTAAGGCTGCACAGAGAGGGGCTGCAGAGGCTGGCAGAGCTGGCCACCCCTCCGGAAAGGTGCAGTCCCAGCCCTGGCCACCTGCCAGGGCTTGTCCCCACGTCCCTCTTGTCAGCAGCATGGCCTGCACCAGCGTCTCACCCACCTGGACACCCCCCCCCCACCAGCACCTGCCTCTGGAAGCATCTTATTTTTAGACATACGACCGCATCTGCGTCTCCGCTGATGTCTCTCCTCTCATCGTGTCTCGAGGGTGCAGTTTAAAAATTCAATTCAGACAAAGCAATCTGCGTGCCACGTCGCCTGCTCTGCCCTGGGAGGAAGGATGAGGAGGAGAGAAGAGTGTCGGCCCCTCTGTGGCTGCCCGAGACAGGCCGCGCTGGGATTTTATCTTTCCTGAGGCTGTGAGATATGTTCTCTTCTTCCTTCCAAGCTCAGTCACTCTCCCGAGAGCGCCGTCGCGGGGCTGGGTATTCATCCCTGGGGGCTGGGGCGGGAGTGGTGCTGGAGCCAGCCAGACCCTTCAGCCTGCTCCCAGGGCCAGGGCGAACACTCGGATTCATGTCCTACCATCTTCCGTCTTTGCTATGTGACCTGGCAGACTGGTGCACCCCTCTGAGTTTCAACTGGTTCTCAGGGTGAGGAGGACATTTCTACCCTGTGGACCGTGGTGACCCAGGGTGATTGCACTAGGCCAGGCTCAGGTGTGCAGATGCCACCCCCCTTAATCCGGACCACCATCTCCCCCGTGCTCCTGGACACCTCTGGGAGCTCTCTGTGCTGAAGGTCTAACAGCAGCTGGTCCCAACGGCGTGGGACTGTGGGCAGGACGGCAGCTCCCGCCTGCCGGCTGACTGGTCTCCTGGCTGCCCTGTGCATACAGGTTGTGCTGGGGAGGAGGGGTTTGGAGTGCCGGGGCAGCATGGTCACGTCAGATTCCAAGTTGGTCCCTTGGTGACAGGCCAGCGGCCCACTCGCTCTGAGGTGTTCAGGGGCCTGCCCTGCCCCGCCAGCCCCCTGACATCAAAGGGACTGCCCCAGGGTGCCTGGCCCTCCCTCCTCCGGAGCTGCTGGGCCCTTTGGGATGGTCCAGGTCCTTGGGCGTACCGGCCGGGACCCCTTCCCTCCCCTCAATATCAGCCTGGCCTACCCTACCAGGAGGGAGGACCGTGTCTACCCCTGTCAGCATCTGATGCCACAGCCTAGGCGTCCCGACACCCCACTCTCCTGAGGTAGTTCTGGCCCCTCTGAGCTTCCTGGCCTCCCAGGCACGGGGCCAGGCCTGTGGTGCAGTGTCCCATGTCAGCCTTGCACTTGGAGTAAGATGTGTTCCGTGACCTGCGGGTGCTCCGGGAGTCCTACACCCAGAACCAGGCCTGGTGCATCCAGCTGCCCTGAATGCCCAGCCTAGCCAGGGTTCTGTCCTAGCTCTCTGGCCCCTCCAAAGGATAAGCCGGAGAGCCCCCACTGCCACTTCCGCCTGTGTGTGACGGAGCAAGGCTGCTGCCAGGCGGAGCTCTCGCAAGCTGTGCAACAATCTGCTCACCATGGCGGCAGGCGCCAGTCTCCCATGCAGATGCAGAGCCTGTCTGCTGGGGGGCAGGGAACCCACATGTCCTCAGTCACTGGGGGGGAGCACCTGCAGCACCCAGCCCTCGGCTTCCTAACCTCTGTTGTCCTTTGTGTCCAGAGCCTGGTCACCCTCACTGCCTGTCACCGTCCAAGTGTCTTCAGGCCCCAGGCCACCACCCGTACTTGATGCCCTCATGCTGGCCAAGCAGAGCTTGTAGTGCCTGCCCCGGGGCAGCCTCCATAGTTATCTATAGGAGGAATGATCCCACCACCTACAGCCTAATGCGAGCCAGGTGCACAGTGGCTGACAAGGGTAGGGACAATGGCAGTGGGACTTGAATTTCTGACTTGGCATTGAGGTCCCCGCGCCCCTCACCAGCCTCCTGCAGCCGCGTCTCTTGGCTGCCTGCCCTGTCTTGTCACCAACTTTGCAGGCGAGAAGTGAGTCAGGTCTGGTTACTGTCAGGTCCCTGGTGCCACCTGAGACCAAGATCCTGCCTGAGCCAGTGGAGGACAAGGAGTGGCCCTGTGTTGACACGAGAGACAGACTCTCGCCCACTCACCTTTCTGTCATGGAGCAGCCCAGGGTGAGGTGGGGGCCCTCCTGCCCTGTTCCACTCCTTCCTCGGGAGTCTGCCTCTTTCATAGAAAACAGAAGGAACAAGGGGTGGAAGAGAGCCCCACCTGGCAGGCTCGTTGCATGTGGGTGTCAGCATACAGCAGCCGGGATGCTGTGGCGGTGTCTCTGTGGGTGTGTGGACCCCCATCTGTTGCTTGGTGCAAGTGTGAGCATGGCAGGCGTCCCAAGTGCTGCTCTCTTGTCCTAGGGCTGCCGGAGCTGCTGGGGAGCTAGGCAGGGAAGGGGTCAGCACTCTGCATAGTGTGGTGAGGCCTGAGGCAGGGCTGGCAGAGCAAGGCAGAGATACCTCGACCCCAGCACCTTTGGCCCCACCGAGAGCCCTGTCCTGAGATAATGGGCATGGAGGCCAGGGTGACTTTTTTTCCTCTGACCTTTTCCTGAAGCATCCTCTGCCACTTCTCTTGGCCACTCTGCCCTCCTCCCCTTCCTTCTGGCCCTTGACCCCACCTCCCTCAGCACAACCCTCAGCTTCTGTGCTCTGATGGCAGCAGCCTGCCCCAGGCATGCTCTGCGATCCTGATCCCAGGGCCCAGTGATTTGCTCACACTGTCTGGCAAATGATCAACCTTGGGAAATGTGTTTCAAAGTAGAAACCCACACCTTCCCTTTGTTGTTTTGGGTATAATGGCCGTGGCACCTGATGCTGGATCGGGCACAGGAGCAGCACTGGCCGATAGCTGCCTTCCCTTGGCAGCACGGAGCTAGGCCTCGTATGTAGACTCGGGTGGGGGCCCCTCGCCCTGGAGGCTGCACATGGCAGCCACTGGCTCTGTTTGCAGGTGCCCCCCAGAACCACAGGTTGTGCCCAGTATGGATGTGAGCTGTGCCTTTGTGGTGAGCCACTGTCACTGCTGTGCTAGGGCTGGTGGGTATTGCAGGGGAGTTCCCAGGCTGTACCTGTCACCGGTGCACTCACTGTGGGGACTTCACCTCTGACGTGTACACAATTCCCAGCAGGCACAGAATCCACTGGCCTTTTGGGGTCTGCTGTTGGTTGTAAAGACGGTTGGGCCGAGGCTGAGATGACCCAGCTTCTGTCATGGAGGTCTGCTTGATGGCCTGCAGCCTCCTGCATGTCCCTTGGGCCCTCAAGGAAGGGGCTGACTTGACACAGCCAGGCTCCTTCCACGTCTGAAGGGCACAGATGGAAGCAGGGTGGTGGGGAAGGGGCAGCCCCGATGGACTTGGGGTTTGTGGGAACCTTCCTCTCCCCCTGCAGCATGGCCACCCCAGAGTCACAGCATGTGGTGCCACGGTTCCTGTGTGGACCCTACTCAGAAGCCACTTAAAGTTTCCCCTGGGCACCCCACACCTTGCCCCTGCACAGGCTGAAGCAGAGAACAGGATCAGCTGGGGACCCTCCCTCAGAGGGGCAACGCCTCTGTCTGGTCATGACTGAATGATCCTGTCCCAGCCACTCTCACCTGTGTCTGCAGAGTGGGGAGGGTGTGGCGCGGGTGCTCAAGCCGTCCTGGGGGTTCAGGCCTCACCAGCTCTGAGCACAGGAGTGGACCTCTCATGAAGGCTCTCCAAAGGTCCCTTATGGGGATGTGCATCACCTCGTCACTGTCCTGACTGCTCTGTCATGCCCCGGCAGATTCAGAGCTGGGTCGGGTCCCAGGGTGGGAAGGGCTTTGTGGGACAGACGGTCTTTACCCCACGAGTACCCTCCCCTCTTTTTTCCATGTTTACTGTCAGCCTGATCCAGACAAGGTCGTGCCCAACACGCTTCACAGAGTGCCCTGGGGGTGGTCCCACAGTCTGGCACGGAGGCGCCTTTCTAAAGGCCCACGATTGGTGGCTGGTGGATGTTTGCTTGGCTGGCCAGGCCTGTGTCTGGGGGGCCCACGGGTGCTGCTGCGATTCTGCTGTCCTGTTTTCCCCTCGCTCAGCTCCCTTGGCTGACTTCAGGGTCTCAGCTGTTAATTACATCTGCCCGTCGGCCTTGGCGCTAATCTGTGAGGTCAGACAGCAGAGGTGACGCGGACACGCTGCCTCTTGTCATCTACAATCCAGAGCTGTTTCATTGACTAACTCCTGGCCGAATACCGCCAGTTAATCACAGTGATCACAGACCTCCCCGCTGTAACCACACAGCGCCAGGGACGCGGCGCTGGCCTCGCTAATTGGCACTGCACCGTGGGGGTATCGATCCCACCAATCCAGCTGACGAGTAACGGCCTCCTGCCTCCAAGGGGACTCGGCCTCGCCTCAGCAGGACCCTCCCCACAGCTCCCCTTTCCCCCACCCTGCTCGTGCCTCACCCACTGATGCTTAGAAACAAGGCTGAATCAGAGACCAGCCACATGGCGAGGGGCCGCTCTGGGGGCAGAGCAGGACCCGTGGCCCAGCAGGGCGGGTCTTTGTAGCCCCTTAGAACAAGGGCTGTGAGACTCTCCTTTTTATAAAGTTGGGGTGCAGAGGCCTCTCTGAAGGCCCTGGGGTCTGGCACATGATGGACTGGGAAGCGCCTGTCCCCAGGTCCCCACTCATCTGCCTGGACCCAGGGAGACCCAGAGCCTCCTGGTCCTGGGCCTAAGGCTTTCCTGGGGAGCTGGAGCCAGGGTGTGAGCTCTCTCTGCCTCTGCCTTAGCAAGGTGGCAGCTCGTGGTGTGCTCATTTTACTTCTTTTCTGCTCCGGAGTGCGCATGTCCATATTCTGTCCTCCTCTCCTACCCCTCATGGGTATGAGAGTCTAGACAGGGACACACGGGGCTTGAGCCAGGCACTCAGGGCGCCTTCCCTGTGGGCCCCCAATTGAGTGTGGGGTGAGCTCTAAGAAGGAGAGTAGGGGCTGGGTGCAGTGGCTCACACCTGTGATCCCAGCACTCTGGGAGGCTAAGGCGGGAGGATCACTTGAGCTCAGGACTTGGGGACCAGTATGAGCAAGAATGAGACCCCATGTCTACTGAAAATTAGATGTGTGGTGGCAGGCACACACCTGTAAGCCCCAGCTACTCAGTAAGATGAGGCACAGGATCACTTGAGCCCAGGAGTTTGCGGTTACAGTGAGCTATGATGATGCCACTGCACTAGGGGAAAAAAGGGGGGGTGGGCGGGGGAGCCTCAGGACACCAGTCAGTGAGGCTGAGAGGTAGGCCTGGTCCAAATGGCTGCCATCCACAAGGCATGGATGGGTCAGGCCCACACAATGGAGTATCACACAGCCATAGAAAGTAGTGAATTTCACACTGGGCGCAGCGGCTCATACATGTAATCCTGGCACTCTGGGGTGCCAAAGTGGGAAGATTGCTTCAACCCCAGGAGTTTGAGACCCCAATCTCTACTAAAAACAGAAAAACTAGTCGAACATCATGGCATGTTCCTATAGTCCCAGCTACTCAGGAGGCTGAGGCAGGAGGAGCATGTGAGCCCAGGAGTTTGAGGTTGCTGTGTCCCCATGGGCCAGAGTGAGACTCTGTCTTTCAAACACACAACAAAACAGTGACATTCTCACTTCTTACACAGACCACATGAACTGTGAAAGCCTCACGCTTGGTGGAAGAAGCTGGGTTTCCATTCATACAAAACGTCGGGGAGGCAGGTCCACAGAGACAGCAGACAGCAGCTTCTTGGCACCTGCCTCCTGGGGAGGGGCAGGGGTGGCTGCTGACGGGGCAGGGTTTCTTTTAAGAGGGGTGGAGGTGTCCAAGTGGCTTGGGGTGAACTGTGCGATGGGGTATCTTCTCAACAAAGCTGTTATGGCCAAAAGAGAAGTGCAGTAGGGACCCCACAGATAATGTTTCTTTACGGAAACCTTCCCTGGTGTCTTATCCACAAAAGTTGACAATGAACTTGTTTATCGAAGTTTAAATATGTACAGAAAAGTACATAGACCATAAGTGCCTGGCCCAGTGAGTCCTCAGAGTGAACCCATAATTCGGGGAAAACCTGAGGCCCTCCTGGTCCTTGTCACTCACCACCCTCCCCACCCCTGCGGGGGCTGCTGTCTGGACTCACCCCTCAGGGTGTTTTGTGCCTTTTGGTACAAGGTGGCTCCATCTGGCCTTCTCTGCTCACAGTGTCTTTGGGTGACTCAGTAGCTGAGGTTTTCTAGGGTGGCGCTCGTGCCAGGACAATACCACAGGCCAGGTCCTTCCTGCTGGGGATGGGGTGAGGCTGGCTCACGTTGGGGCTGCCTGAGCCTCAAGTATGTCTCTGGTTCGGTGTGCGCCGCGGGTGGGGTTGCTGGCTTGGGGAATGGGTGTCCGGCACCGAGGAGGTGTGGCTGGTACATCAAGGATGCACAGATGAGGCTTAGCCAGCGTTATCCTTCACCTGGTTTGTGCACGGCAAGGTCGGCCCCAGACCTGACCGGACCAGCCCCGTAGCCTGTCTCTGCACTGTCCCTGACACTGGTATCGCCAGGTGGATCTTTTCCCATGGGAAGAGGAAGCCGGCTTCTTCTCTGTGGTAGAGAACACTGACCACTCTAAACTTGCCTTGCCTTGGCCTGGTGGGCAGCAAAGCTGGGGTTTAGACTTCGGCCTGTCCGGCCCAGTGCCTAGTCCTCACTTAGAGGTTGTGGAGTTCTGAGGTGGCTGTATGATCCATCTGGGAATTGGAGGGGGGTGTCAGGTCAGCCAGCGACCCTCACACCTCACTGCCCACCAGACGCCAGTGGGGGGAGCGTGACGAGGCGGGTGCCTTGCCCTGCGCAGTTCTGGGGTCAGTGAGTGGAATGTGCTGCTGGGTTCCTCGGGGGCATGGCTCGTGGGGTTGGGCGGGGGTAGATCGGCCTGGCTACACTGGGGTCCCTTGGTGGGTCTGCCCTGTGCAGTTGCGCGGGCTGCACACAAGCCTAGGGGGCTGCATTGAAGAGGCCCAGACAGCGTTTCTGTATTTTGCATGTGTAACCTCCGAGCCTCTCCGGCCTGGGCAGAGCTCTCAGGGCCCCAGGCCTGGGCTTTGCCAGCAACCTTGGCCTCAACCATGGGTTCTCAGGATCCATGTGGAAGATGTGGAGGGTACTGGAGGCCAGGCTGGTACCTGCCAGGGACAGCAGACCCTGAGCACTGCCCCTACCACACCTAGGGCAGGAGCTATGGGTTCCCGCCCCCCCCCACGCCCGCTGCCTTCGGGGTCCCAGAGCTGAATGCCCTCTGACCCCTTCTCAAGCCTGGGAATGTTCTAGAAGTACATGGCAGTGACTATGGAAAACACCCAAACCCACTGCCTCCCACCCTCCAGAATGGTGGATTATGTATTAGTGTTTTAAATTTAAAAACGAATTGTTTAACATATTCTTTAAGTCTCCACCAGGGCCACCCCCACACCATGTCCCTGCCTGACTGGCCCTGTAGTGGGGTGTTGGGCACTCCTTCCACTCACTTTCTGTCCCCAGCCCCATCAACGCCCTGGGGGGTACTGCCTTTTCCTGTGAACCTGGCTCAGTGAGATTTGAGGTCCAGTCCCCACACCATCTGTCCTGGAGGTACGGTGTAGGAGGTGGGCTGACCAGAGGTGAGCATGGTCACCCTCTGTGTCCTG
Organism: Perodicticus potto; assembly: GCA_963574655.1. Lineage (NCBI taxonomy): Eukaryota > Metazoa > Chordata > Mammalia > Primates > Lorisidae > Perodicticus > Perodicticus potto. The sequence continues at coordinate 128,741 of CAUYRH010002688.1, forward strand.
GGACATTGGGGCCATAGGCCCCTGCCTGCCACCACTGACTCCTAGAAACACGTCTGTTCTAAGAGGCGCTGTCTTCGTCTCCTGCGGTCAGTTGGAGCTGGCCTTGCCCAGGCTTCTTTGTTCCAGTCAGGACGGGCAGCGCTGGGGTGGGAGGTGCAGGGAGGTTGGCCCAGTTCCCAGGTTTGTTTTGAACCAGGCTGAGGTGCTGACCGGACCCCAGCCTCTCTGCCTGTCCGTAGGTCGGGGGAAGCAGGTGGCTGGGGGACCACTCACTCTGGGGGCTTCAGGCCTGGGCCTGGGCGGCATGGTGGGTGACCGTCCCCAGGGGGGCTCCTGCTCAGGCCACTGTGTTCTCCTCCACAGGATCTTCACTGAGCAGCGAGTCGTCCCCTGTGTCCTCTCCAGCCACCAACCACAGCTCTCCCGCTAGCACGCCCAAGCGCGTGCCCATGGGCCCTATCATCGTCCCCCCCGGGGGCCACAGCGTCCCCAGCACACCCCCCGTGGTGACCATCGCCCCGACCAAAACTGTCAATGGCGTCTGGAGGAGCGAGACCCGGCAGGTGAGTGGCCCAAGCTGCCCAAAGCAGAGGCAGGTGCAGGGAGGGACCCCAGTGTCCCCAAAGGGAGGACTAGATTTGGGCACCTGTTGGTGGTTCTGGAGCTTGTGAGTTTAAGGCACAAACACTCCTCATCTTGAGCTGCTGTCCCTGCTGCATGGTGGGGGATGAAGTGCATTAATCCACCAGTCTGCTCTGCTGCTGTGTCAACTTTGGGCTTGGGGGCATGGTTTTTTCTTCCTTTTCTTGAGGCCAAAAGTTGGAGATCAAGGTGTGGGCAGGGTTGGTTTCTTCAGAGGCCCCTGCCTTTTGCTTGCAGCTGGCCCTTCTTCCCCTGTTCTCATGTGGTCCCCTCTGTGGGTGCCTGTCTAGAATCCCTTCTGTTTATAGGACACCAGTCACGTTGGGTCAAGGCCCCTGTCTGAAGGGATGGTCACATTCCAAGGTCCCCGGAATCAGGGCTTCGACACGACATTGGGGGTGGGAGACACAGCCCTTACACTGGCAGGTGCCCCAGGGGGTATGTGCACGCCGCGAACACTCGGTAAACAGCAGCGATCACTGCTGTTACCTGTCAACTGAACCAAGAAGTGAAATAGGAACAGTGCCAGCCCACAAGCCGTCAGAACAGGAAATCTGGTGGTTTTTGTGTTTCTGTCTTAACTTTAGAAGCCCTCAGAGGAGGCCCTTCCCCAGGCTTGGGGCTTCCCTGTGTCTGCCAGCCCCTCTGGCTGACTCGTCACCTGCCTGCTGGAGGCGCGGGTAGCCCTGGGAACTGCTCCTGGCCCTCCCCGCCAGCAGCGTCCCTCCCGCATGCCCAGGACTGGCGGCCTCATTAAGAACGTTCTCAGCTGTGTTCCTTTCCTGGGTTTTTCTGCCACTCCCGGAGGGAAGATGGCACCACTTGGAAACCCTAATTAAATCACAAGGGCAGCGGTGGGCAGAGGAAAGTGTCCCCCTCATCCCTCCCAGGCTCCTCCTGGGCGTACACATGTGCTGGCCACCGGCCATCAGCTGTGCCCTGGGCAGGCCCTGGTCCAGGGCGAAGACCCCCGCCCAGGATCACCAGGAAGAGCTTTGGGCAGCCTTGCTTTTGCCATCCTCTCTGGCTAAGGTGACAGATTCCCCCTGGACTGTCCCCTTGCTGTAGCCCCCTCTACCCCCAGAGGCCTCTCCTGGCCTCGCTTATTCCTGGGTACAGTTTATAGATGGGTAGGGGGACAGGGAAGAGCCCACGGGTGGAGTCCAGTGAGAGGGGGCTCAGAGCAGCCTGAAGCAGCTCTGGTCCTGGTTTGGAGGAGGACAAGGGCAGCATCACTGGGCACCCTTACCCCAGAGGCCACTCTTAGGATCAGCCTTGACCCCAGAGACCCTGAGTGACCTGATTGAGCTGCAGCCTCCCTGACCCCCTGCCTCCCCCAGCAGGCCCAGCAGGCGTGGGCTGGCTCTTGTGGCCTGAGTGTGTCAGAAAGGTCACTCCTGTCCCCGGGACCCTGGTACCAGCTACTGCCTAGACCAGGACCCCTTGCAGATACTCTCTTCATGGGGTTCATGCACCTTTGCAGGCAAAGCCTCCTCTCTGAGCTGTGCTTGGTCTCCTCAGAGGGTCCTGACCATCTCAGAAACATTTAGTGACCGGAGGGGGGTGTGTGTGTGTGATAGATCTGCTCCTGCACCTTACTGCCACCATGCCTGATGGAACACGGATGTCACTAGGGAAGCCAGTGGCAAAGAGTGCCATGTTAGCAGGTGACTTGGGGCTCAGCAGCTTGGGCAGAGGGGCCTGATCCTGGGGGCACAGAGAGAAGGACCTCTCCCACTCTGGGGCCTCTTCTTGGGGGTCACCAATGTCTCTCAGGTAGTTTAAGCTGCAAAAGGAGAGATGGAATGAAAAGTGGTCTGTTGTAGAGATAACACAGCATGTCCTGTCTGCCTGTGGAAACCTCTGTAATCACCAGCGGGTGATGCATCCCCCACCCCGCCTTTTCTTCCACGGCTGCAGCTGCACCCACAGCTCTGCTCAGAAATAAAAAGCTGCCCAGCAGATGCGCCCTGCCGCATGTCTTGTCTGCTGGGATGGCAGTGGGACCCTGTCCACTGCTGTTGGGGTGCCTCAGAGTGGCCACCAAGCCTCCTGGCCTTGCCAAGGAGGACTGCTGCCTCTCTCCCCTCTACCCTCCTGCCTGGGTGGCCCTGTGTGTTGCTCTGGGCCCTGCTGACCTAGTTCTCTGATGTCTGGGTGAAGTTGGTCTGGCTGGCTTCAGCCAGACGGGAGCTACAGCCATGTGATCTGGCTTACTGAGCCCCCTGCCTTCTGGCCGCTCCCCCAGCCTCCCTAACTTCATTTGTCCCCAGCCAGGCCAGGAAGGTGCCATCTGGCTCTGCTGCCTGTGACCAGGGCTTTATCCATGGCCGAGGAGAGAAGGGGCTTAGGGGCCTGGGACAGTGTGCTAGGCAAGGTCCCCCATGGCCCATGGCCTGGGGAGGCTGTGCTCCACTGTTTGATTCAGCATGCAGAGGCAGGTGGCTGACAGCAGGCCTGGGTGGCATCCCTGGGTCAAGGTCCATCCTCCAGGGTCTCTGGCCACCCAGAGCGAGGGTGGCATTCAAGCCCCTTGGCCATTACCTTCTTTAGCCCCTGCCCAGGCAGGAGGAAAGCTCACATCCAGCGGAGGCTGTGTCCCCCGCCGTGTTGGGCTTGGCGTTCATCAGGGCCCCCCTGATGTTAGGGACCAAAGGACACGCCATCCTATTCAGCCTGGCTTTGTACCAGAGAAGGGATGTGAAGCCCTGTCCTGGACGGGGCCCTGTTAGAGTAGGCAGGTCATGCAAGGGGGGTGGTGATGGGGTGAGCCAGGTGGTGCCCCACCATGCGTGAGACCTTGGACTTGACCAGGTGCTTACTTCCCCCTGCACCGCGGGCTGGTGTTGCAGTTGGCACATAAGGCGGATGGGGGTACTAAGGCACAAGGCAGTTCTGGGGCTTGTCCAGGATCTCCAGGACCAGATAGGAGCCTGTCGCATGAGGCAGGTGGAAACCACCCTGCTGGTGACAAGGCGTCTGGAGGACCCCGTGGCCAGATGCAGGCTTCTTGGTACGAGGTTCTGGGTTCTGGGTGCTGGGTGGCTCCCAGCTCCACGTAGGGCCTCAGTGCCTGTGTGTGTGTACCACCTCCAGACTGCTACTCTGGGAGGGGCAAGTCAGAGGCCAGGAATCCACTGGGACCCCACTGAGAGTGAGGGCTGGGGAGGGAGTACAGGGAGAGAGCAGCTGTTGCCACTGATTAAACATTCCAGTCAGTGCCTGTCTCCTTCAGTTAATTACTGCTGACTGTCTTCTGGAGGGCAGGAGGGCACGTGTTGGGGAAATGCGCCTGACAGGGCCACCCGCACCTTCTCTGCAGCGTGTGCCATGTGCCACTACTGGGTCACCGTCTGCCTTGTGAATATGGGTAGGCGCCAAGAAGGGCACAGTGACCAGCCTCCTCCCCACCCTCATGGGGAGGTGACAAGCTGGGGGCTGCCCGAGCCTGGCCTCTGCCCAGGAAGTCATGTCACTGACAAGAACAGACAGGACATCTCCTGGTTTCCCCAGGTGGACCCTCCATGCACCAGGTGTGGGACACCCCTCTGCGTGGCTCGGCAGGGACCATGGTCAGTAGGGTGGGCTCTGGGCCGTCTGACCCCTCATGCCTGGAGTGGGCCCCTCCCGTGGTCTCCAGGGCGCCATTCCAGCCAGGTCTGTCCAGGACCTGGTGGGGCCGCTCCCCACCCCATATGCATACAGAGAGGTACCGCAGATAGGTCTGTCTAGTCCAGGCCCAGCAGGGTGACAGATGTCAGGGCCACCCTAGGAGTTAGGCAGGGTCTGACCATAACATGCCCGACCCCAGGACAGCACCAGGCCTGTGGCCCCTGCCTTCTGTGTGCTCCAGCAGCCTGGGCAGTGGGCGGCACAGCTCACGTCTCAGAGGCAACACGGGGCTCACTTCTTAGTGTTGGAAGCTGATGGCATCTGCGTCCACGTGCTGGAGTGACTCTGTGGGACACCCCTACTGTGCTGTGTCCTGTCACTTAGACATAGTACGCATCTTGTGCCCAGGTAGGCCCAGAGAGGAAGAATGCCCAAGAGGGGGTTAGCCCAGGCCCCTCTGCTAGAGCCATGGACTTCTTACCTTCTGTCTCCTGCATTTGCCAATGCAGGTTGCATTTTAGGTAGAAAAGCTTACAGGATGGACGTTTCTAGAACGTGAACTGGAGCCTTCCCCATGAGTGGGGAGGAAGACCTGGCTCCATGCAGGTGGATGATGGCCTGCTGGCCATCTGACCCGGTGCTGTCTCCCATCAGGACGCCAGCTCGAGGGGCAGCAGCAGTGGCCGGGAACGCCTCATCGTGGAGCCCCCACTGCCCCAGGAGAAGGCAGGGGCCCCAGCCATCCCCTCCCATTTGCTCAGCACCCCCTACCCTTTCGGCATCTCCCCCGGCTCCGTTGTGCAGGATTCCCGCTTCCCGCCGCTCAAGTGAGTTTGAATGTGGGGCCCAGTGCGGGTCGGGTGCGGGGCAGAACTGGGTGCCTGCCACTGGTTGCTGCCCTCGGTGGCTGCCCAGGCCCTGTCTATGCCGGCTGTCCCCTCTCACACTAAGGTAGTTGGTGGTTTGCTAATCCTGCTCTGTTCCTCCCAGTTCTTGGAGGGGGGGGGGTCACACCTGGTAAGGGCAGTGACAGGCCGGGTAGGCCTGAGGGGCAGCATCTGCCCAGGGCCCCATCTCCAGACGAAGAGCATCCTTCCTTGGGAGGCAGTTGCGGCTCACCTGTCTTCTCCCTCCCTGCCATCACCCTGCAGCCTCCAGCGGCCTGTGCACCACATTGTGCCCCCCAGCACGGTGACCGAGGACTACCTGAGAAGCTTCCGTCCCTACCACACCACCGAGGACCTCCGCATGTCCTCCTTGCCTCCCCTCGGCCTGGACCCAGCCACTGCCGCCGCCTACTACCACCCCAGCTACCTGGCCCCGCACCCCTTCCCCCACCCGGCGTTCAGGTGAGGCATCTGCTGCCCCCCTCTTGTCATATACTAACCCATTCCTGGTAAAATGGAACCTGGTGGGGAAGGCATTCCTCACGACCCAGGGGCCACGCTCCCAGGGGAGCACCTGGAGAAGCCCCTAAAATCATCCCCAGCATTGAACCTGAATTCAGCCCAAGTTCAGTCCTGACGGCTCCTTGGGGTTTCCTCTTGGTGGACATGCCCTTGCTGTCTGAGCCTTCATTGTCACTGCGGCACCCCAGCAGTGAGTCACTATTAACAGGGTGGGTCTTACAGTAGAAGTTGCTCTGCCAGGTAGCAGAGACCCCAGCGGCGGGCTCCACACATTCTGCTTCCACGTGAATCTCCCCGCATCCCAGCCTTAAGGGCTTCCAGTTAGTCTGTGTCAGTCTGCCCCAGCTGGGGGAGGTGACAGGTGGGCCTTGGAGGTCTATCAGCACCTCGTAGCCTCAGACAGTGCAAGGCTATGGGTCTGGCAGTGGGCGAGGCCCTTACCTGTAGCCTGTTCAGTGTGCCTAGGCAGGGGTACCCGGCCATGACACACCTCTCGACAGCTAGGTCTCACTCTTTGTGAGTTTGACACTCACCGGCCCCCATCTCTTGGCACAGGATGGATGACTCTTACTGCCTATCTGCCCTGAGGTCCCCATTCTACCCCATCCCTACCCCTGGTTCCCTACCCCCGCTGCACCCGTCGGCGATGCACCTTCACCTGTCCGGGGTGCGCTACCCCCCAGAGCTCTCCCACTCGTCCCTGGCAGCACTGCACTCTGAGCGCATGTCCAGCCTCAGCGCGGAGAGGTGAGCAGGGCCTGGGCTGGGGGTAGGCGGGGAGGCCCTCCATCCCTCCTGTCCTAGGACAGTGGCCAGGGAGACCAGCGGCTGGACCCTGGCTCAGCTGTTTTGTGTGTGGCAGGGCAGGCTCCTTGGCTATGCCCCTCCCCAGTTTCTTCACCTGCCAGATGGGATGGTGATATTTTGTGCCTCACGCTCTCACAGAGCAAGTGTCCTGGCGGCCCCCTGCTCCTGCCAGGGCACTGCAGTCTCCGAAGCTGAGGATTGTGGTTGGGCTCAGAGATCTTGTGCAGCTTGACTTTGAGCAGCATGATGGGGGACATCCTTGCTAGGTCCCCTCCCTGCTCCTGACTCTACTCACTTGCCACAGGCTGCAGATGGACGAGGAGCTGAGACGTGAGAGGGAGCGTGAGCGGGAGCGGGAGGCTGACCGTGAACGGGAGAAGGAGCGGGAGCGAGAACGGGAGAAGGAGCTGGAGCGAGAGCGAGAGCGGGAGAAGGAGCGGGAGAGGGAGCTGGAGCGCCAGCGGGAGCAGCGGGCCCGGGAGAAGGAGCTGCTGGCCACCAAGGCGCTGGAGCCTGCCTTCCTGCCTGTGGCCGAGCTGCACGGGCTGCGGGGCCACGCCACTGAGGAGCGGGGCAAGCCTTCGGAGCAACTGACCCCCACCCGAGCAGGTACTGGGCAGGCGGGCGGGCAGAGGTCTCAGCCCTGACCTGTCATACCCATGGGTCACCTGGGTTCAGATGATCCCTCCCTGGCTGGTGTTGGCCGCAGCTGACATTGCTGAACATGGGGTTGGGAGGAGACACAGTGGCACATGATAGAGAAACAGTAGGTGTAGACAACCCCAGGAACATGAACAGTAGTGAAGTGTGCCGGAAAGTACCTGGAAGAAATGAGTTTGAGTGCTTCCCTTAACATCATCACTCAGTTTTGTTACGTTGTTGTTGTTGTCTACCTTTTAACAACAGCTGTGTTTGAAACAGGCTTGCGCATGTCCTGAAAATCTCAGTCTGCTCTTGGAGGCAGTGTGAGCTGCCCCTGCACCCCATTGGCTGGTCAGCAGTGCCTGAGCCTTGCCAGTGGCCACAACATTCCCCCGGGGACAGGCATGCTTCCTGAGAGCATTGGTTCTGGCTGTGGAAAGAGCCCTTTTGAAGGGTGGCTCCTTCTGGGGGCAGTTGGACAGGAGATGAGGGGGAAGGGAGTGAGCTGGCCTGGGCACCCTAAGACCCTGCTGTGACATGTCTCCCACAGAGAAGCTGAAGGATTCGGGCCTGCAAGCACCCAAGCCCGTGCAGCACCCCTTGCACCCTGTGCCCACCCCACACCATGCTGTGCCTGGCCTGGTCTCCAACCATGGCATCTTCTCCCTGCCGGGCAGCAGCACAGCCACAGCCCTGCTGATCCAGCGCACCAATGAGGAGGAGAAGTGGCTGGCACGGCAGAGGCGGCTGCGGCAGGAGAAAGAGGATCGCCAGTCTCAGGTGTCCGAGTTCCGTCAGCAGGTGCTGGAGCAGCACCTGGACATAGGCCGACCCCCGGCGCCAGCAGAGGTGGAGCACAGGCCTGACAGTGCCAGGTGGGTGGTCCCGTGTTCCCAGCCAGGATGTAGTGAGCACCACTGTTCGTCCCAGCTCCTTTATCATTGGTCTCTTTCCTTTAATCTTCATGTTATGGCCCCTGTCTTGCCTGTGAGGAAGCTGAGACCCAGAGGATAGTCAGGTGCTGATAGGTGCCAGAACCATAAATAAGGGGACCAACCAAGGCCATGTCCAAAGTCAGGGCACTGTCCCCAGAAGGCCATTCATGGCCCCTGAAGAGGGTGAGGTTGATTTAACTGTTAATAATGCCTATTCTTAACATTGTTCTCTGGTTTTGAACTTGGACTTTTTTTAATGAGAAGAGAAGTGTCTTTAATTCTTATTTAAGTAAAACATTAGCTTTATTGCTTTTAGTATAAAAGACAGACTCGGCTTGGCGCATGTGGCTCAAGTGTCCAAGGCTCCAGCCACATACACCTGAGCTGGCAGGTTCGAATCCAGCCCAGGCCCGCCAAACAATGACGGCTGCAACCAAAAGATAAATGGGCCTTGTGGCAGGTTCCTGTAGTCCCAACTACTTAGGAGGCAGAGGCAGGAGAATCGCTCCAGGAGTTGGAGGTTGCTGTGAGCTGCGAGGCCATGGCACTCTACTCAGGGGGACAGCTTGAGGCTCTGTCTCAAAAAAAAAAAAAAAAAAAAAAAAAAGGGCGGCGCCTGTGGCTCAAAGGAGTAGGACGCTAGCCCCATACACCAGAGGTGGCAGGTTCAAACCTGGCCCCCAGCCAAAAACTGCAAAGAAAAAAAGATGGACCCATTTTCTAGCCTTATCAGAGTTCCCTTGGAGTTTCCCCATCCAACATCCCTGCTGAGCTCACTCTGAAGGGCTAAGCTGAGACCCTCATAAGAGCTGGTGGAGGCGGAGGCTCTCAGCCAAGCCTCCGTAATACCGTTTTAGGCCCAGCTTGGACCCAGGGACACGGCTTCTATTCTCTGGGCCTCAGTTTCCTCAGCTATGCCCAAGGTTTCCATCTTCCCAGCCTTGAGTGCTGTGGTGGTGTGCTAAGATAAAGAGGCCCTCAGGGGCCTAAGACACTGGTGCCCTGCAGTTTTCAGTCTGTGCCCTCCTCTCTCTTCCCTTGTTGAGTGGAACAGTGAGGGCATCAGCTCAGCAGGTGTGGGGGAGGGGACTGCCACTGCATCCCTTGACTGGGGGTCCCGTGGCTCTCAGTGCCCAGCATGGCCAGAGCAGGTTCTCCTCTGCTGCTAACTCTCCCTCAGCAGGTGTCCCAAAGGCTCAAACTCCCTTGCCAGTGAGCTGCCTCTGCCCCCTATTCCGCCTTATGCCCAGAAGTCAGAGAGGGCAGGCAGCCAGCTCACATCTGGTACCACTTGATAAAATCAGGGTGCCCCCATGGACAGGCACCTTCCTCTGTGCTCCCCAGGACAGGGGCCAGGGCCTCATCCACTCATATGCCCGCACTCCGAGCTAGGGCGGTCTCCACCTTAAGAGGCCTGCCCTGTGGAGGATAACAGGCCCCAGCCTTGCCTGGCCTTAGCAGATCCCATGGTGGCTGGCTGCACTCAAGGCCTTACAGGATCGTGAACTTGATGTCCTAACAGGGTCTTTGTGCTCTCAGCTAGGAAACTGTTCAGTGCTTGGCTGTGATGCATGAAATATTTATTCTGCCAGCAAGTTTTATTCCTTTGCTGTTTACTTAAGGACACACAGCTTCTTGTTATGGTTCCCTGTTTTACTCTGCTGCTCAGAGGTGTGATGACATCAGGTGGCCTAGGCTGTCTAACAGCACCCCCAGGCAGGGAGGGCCCTGAGAGCCTGGCTGTATGTCTGCATGGCTTCTACCCCATCCCTCCCTGGGGTCACTGGGTGGCATAGGTCCAAATATCCTGTGGCCACTGCCCTAAAGAAAACTGGGAAAACAACCCACAAAATTGCCTTTTGTAAATTATATCTTGTTTTAAATGCATTCAGGAACAAAGTCACTTACTGCCCTGGTGAGGAACAGCTTCTTGTCTAGCAGAAGGTCCCCAGCATTAGGTACCCCCTGGGGTCCCTTCCCAGATCCAGGTCCTTGGAGACCCTGTGGCCATAGCTGTTTCTCTGGGGTCTCAGCCTCGGGCCAGGTGGGGTCACTGCAGTTCTGGGCAGACGCTGGAAGCAGCTCCTGCCCCACTGCCTGTGTGCCTGTGTATAAGGACAGCAAGGAGATAGGACAGGGTACTCCCCTTACTTGTCATATGTGGAGGATGGTGCTGGGGGCAGGACTACAGCCCAGCCCAAGTGGGCTTCCCCATGGGAAACAGCCTGTCCTTAGGGGATTTGTGCGAGCAGCTGGAGAGCAGGTCTGGCCCAGCCTGAGAGGGCTGCCCCCTTCTCTACCTTGCAGCCTCCCAGTCCTCTGAGGGCAGGTGTGCACGCACCTGTCTGACTCATTTGGAGAGGAAATGGAGGGACGTGAAGCGTGGGGCCCTCGGGATGGAGTGCCAACCAGCTCTCCATGTAGGCCCAGCCGCCTGGGGAGCCCATGAGGGCTGCAGATCTCTTCTCCCAGGACTCATGGTCTCTTCTGTTCATCTTTAGGCCTGGACCAAACCGTCATGAGCCAGGCAGCCGAGACCCCCCACAGCACTTTGGTGGACCACCACCCCTGATCTCGCCTAAGCCCCAGCACCACACTGTGCCCACAGCCCTGTGGAACCCAGTGTCTCTGATGGATAACAGCCTAGAGCCTCGGCGGGCTGAGAGCCACCCTCTGCACAGCCACTCTGCTGCCTTTGAACCCAGCCGCCAGGCAGCTGTGCCACTGGTGAAGGTGGAGCGGGTCTATTGCCCAGAGAAGGCAGAGGAGGGGCCACGGAAGCGTGAGGCCACACCCCTGGACAAGTACCAGCCACCACCCCCAAGGGAAGCAGGGAGCCTGGAGCACCAGGCCTTTCCCCCTGGGCCTGGACCCTTCCTCACTGAGCTTGAAAAGTCCACCCAGACCATCCTAAGCCAGCAGCGGGGCCCCCTCCCGCAGGTGGCACCCTTTGGGGAGCTCAGTGGGCCCCTGAAACCTGGCTCACCCTACCGGACCCCAGCGCCACGAGGCCCTGACCCCACCTACATCTACGATGAGCTCCTGCAGCAGCGGCGGAGGCTGGTCAGCAAGCTGGACCTGGAGGAACGCAGGCGGCGAGAGGCCCAGGAGAAAGGTCTGGCCTCCCTGGAGGAGGAGCTTAATGGGGTGGGGGAGCCTGGTGCCAACCCCCTGCCCACACAGTTCCCTGGCTTCCGTGTAGGAACCTGACACTTCTACTAGGGAGACAGACCCTGAGCCTCCTGCCTGTCCTGCCTTGATGCAAATTGTCCCATAAAGCCAAATCAAAGCTTGTCTGTAGAGACAGTCCTACAGACACGTGTGATTAATAAATGATTAACAGGCTAATTAGACAGTTTTAAATATTAATAGTGAAGCATAACAGAGTATATAGGCCAGTGACAGGGTGGACCTGGGCCCCGTGGGCTCGGTACCTGAGGCTGCCATTACCAACCGCAGGCAGGCAGGCTGGCTTAGGGGCAGCAGCTGGCACTGCCCCAGGCTAGGGCAAGAAGGTGGGCACTTCCCTCCTGTCTCTGCTGGGGGTGGGGCGCTTCATTAGAGGCAGCTAAGCAGACCAGGTGCAGGGGCTGTCCCACCTGTACCTCTGGCCAAGATGGAGCAAGGGCTGATGGCTAAGGCAGACCCAATAAAGGGGTCCAGACCTGCATTGCTCTTACTGGAAACTCAGGTCCAGTCTAGTGCTGAACTCCCATCTCCTTAATCAGAGGTTAAGTCCAGGCAGAGTCTTCCCATGGTCTAGACTAGATTTAGGGCCCATCTGGGGCTTTTCTCCTAAACTCACCTTCTAAAGGAAGAGAAGACACCCCAGTGCCCCTGTTCCAGGGGCACTGCTATTCTCTGTGCTTTTGAGAGAATGAACCTGTGTGCCTGTTCCTTCCTGGCTGCTGGACCCAGATGGCCACAATGGGAAGGAACATGTGTATACCAACAGCCTTGTGCTGCCAAGGACACACCCCCAGGCCTGTGTGGTCCTTGCTAGGGGTCAATGTTCCAAGGACTGCTCAGCCATGTGGGGGCCCCTGGAGCCGTGGCTCCCAGAGAAACCTGGCCCTGAAAAGCCCTAGGGCCAGAGTTAAGGCAGGTTTCCGCCTGGCCGGTGTGTGGTCACACACATGGAACCTAACACCTCAACTAGGTGGGTGTCAGGAACCTCCCTAGTAGAGGTGTCAGCCGAGTGCACACCCACCTCACAGTCCGAGGCCCCAGGCCTGGCTGAGCGCATCTATTCTACCATCAGGGTACTACTACGATCTGGATGACTCTTACGACGAGAGCGACGAGGAGGAGGTCAGGGCCCACCTGCGTTGCGTGGCTGAGCAGCCACCCCTTAAACTGGACACATCCTCTGAGGTATTGGGCTCTCCCAGCCGCTGTGGCGTGCTCTGGGCTGGGATATTGGTCCCCACCCCAGTGCCTGCCTCTTAGCTTCGGGTTCCCCTGGCCTTTGCTAGGTCCTTTGCTAGGTCCTGCAGAGGTCCTGGCATGGTCTGACACCCCACCCCCAGCTCCTCTGTGGGCCAGCACAGAGTCAGCCATGGTAGGACCCTAGGAGAGGGACCCCGGGACAGTGAAAACATACCACTGTCAGTGGCTTCAAACTCATTTGTTTTTTCTCCCAATCTAGAAGCTAGAGTTTTTGCAACTTTTTGGCTTGACCACCCAACAGCAGAAGGAGGAGTTGGTGGCCCAGAAGCGGAGGAAGCGGCGGCGGATGCTGAGAGAGAGAAGCCCGTCGCCTCCGGTGGTGCAGAGCAAGCGGCAGCCGCCTTCGCCCAGACTGGCGCTGTCCACCCGCTACAGCCCGGACGAGATGAACAACAGCCCTAACTTCGAAGAGAAGAAGAAGTTTCTGACCATCTTCAACCTGACCCATATCAGCGCTGAGAAGAGGAGAGGTATGGCTCCACCTGGCCTTGCATAGGGTGGCCACGGGCTTTTCGTTCAGGAGCAGGTGGGGCCCATGGCTTTCAGGCAGGATATGGGAACACTCCATCTGAGGCAGCGTCTCTGCCTTCTCATACCCACCCTGGTGGCTCTGACGTGGCATGTTCAACCTGCTTGCAGCCCAGTTGCTCTTGTTGTATCCTGGATGGACATGGACTCGAGGGTTTTCTTCCTGTGTGTAAAGCCTGTCCATAGCTGACTACCATCCTGTCTCTCATCCCCCTTCTAGTGCCCAACGGGCATGGCTCTGAACAGATGCTTTGGCAGTTCCTCCTGGAAGTGAGGGGAGGTGCTGAGGACCCTGGGTCTGCATGGTGTTCGCTTTTCCTCTTGCTGGACCACTGATGTGGTCCACTGGACTTTGTGTTCTGATAGCAGGAGGGCTGGGGGATGGGATATGGACATAGCTTGTAGCCAAGGCAGCGCAGCCCAGGCTAAATGGATGGCCTCCCCTGAAAGATGCTTCTAGGTAGATGAGTCTGGCCTTCCACATCCATGTAGACGCACACAGCAGGAGAAGCTGTGCGGCAGCTGCACTTCCTCGGATTTCTGCTTCCGTCTGCCCATCGTACACTGCCGTGGTGCCAAGACACTGACATTGCCGGCTGTGCCCTTCTCGTGCCTCTGGGTCCCTCAGGCTCCTGGCCAACTCCCTGGGAGAGGCAGAGGAAAGCAAAAAGTACTTCTTGGTCCTCTAGTTACTTCACTGGACCACAGCACTTTATTTTCCTGTTTTACCCAATAGGTTGGAGGTTTTGCTTTCCCTTTGAGTGTTGGTAACATGTTGGTTACTAGCGCAGTTTTGTATACAAAGAGCATCTTTTTACGTGGCCACGTTTCTAGAGGAAGCCATAGGCACCATAGCTGCCTAAGTTTCATGAAGAAGGGCCTTGGAAACAGGGATACACTCCACAGGACATCTTGAGATCTTCGTGCCTTTCCAGGACATGACACCACTCGTGGGATTGAGCACCTGGAGTGGGGGGAGAGAAGGCGCTGTGTTCAGAGCCAGGCGTGGGCCTGTGGGGCTTCCTGTGTCTTAAGTAAGACTGTCCTGCGGATTCAGCACAGAAGAGCCCGGGTGCCCAGCACTGCAGAGCTGTGAGCACTGCACGGTCAGCTGCTTTGGATACTCCTGGAACATCACGTAGCAATGCAAGAGGAATCTGGGCGCACTCGTCCTGGCCTGTGGCGCTTAATTTTGGTTTTTCTTGGTTTAAAGTGTTTGCACCTGCCTGTCAGAACTAGGCTAGAATCCCACTATCCTTCCCTCTCAAAAATGATGCAACTGCCACGTTAATCTCAGGCTACTTTTCTCATAGACAAAGAGAAACTTGTTGAAATGCTCCGTGCCATGAAGCAGAAGGCACTGTCAGCAGCAATGGCAGACTCCTTGACAAACTCTCCGAGGGACAGTCCTGCCATCTCCCTGAGCGGTAAGGGAAGGACAACCCCGCCCACCACGCCGGGGACCACCCTCTGGGCTGCCTGGGGTGAGAGGCCACCACTCAAGGTGTTCATCGTCGTTGTGAATCTGACCTCCTGGAGACCTTTCTGTCCCTCCCATGAAAGTGTACAGGTCCCACACAGTGGGGACAGTTCTCAGGACAGCATAAGAATCAGGAGGCAGGTTCAGAATCGAGGTGAGGGTCCCGACGCTTCTGTAGCGTTCTGTGAGGTGGTCAGTGTGGTCATAGCCATCATCCCTCTGTTGTGGCACCAAGGCTTGTCTGAAGGCCAGTCCAGTGCTGCCCTGAACCACCTGCTCCGGCCTCAGCGTGCAGCCTTGTCCATCACCTGCCTGCTGGCCCTGCTGTGGCCCTCCTCTTCCTGCCGTGCAGGCCTTGCCAACAGCTGCTTTCACACCTCTGCTCTTCTTAAGTCTCTGCCAGCACCGCTCTGCCCTACCAGATGAAGCAGGGCATCTTCACGGCCCATCTCTGCTCCCAGTCCTCACATGTGCTCTTTCTTGCCCAGTTGGACCGAAGCAACTTGCTTCTTCAGACTCTTTCTCCTCAGGTGCTTTCTTGGGGCACCTTTCAAGGATGGACTTGCTGCTGAACACGCCAGTGTCTTCAGACCATAGCCGTGTGCGCAAGGGTTAATTGTCCCTCAGGTCTTGGTTCTTTGTGCCAAGTCTTTGTTAGACACAAGCTCTAGAGACCAGGGTCCATGTGCTGAACACTCAGCCTGTTAACTTGCAGCTTTTAACATTTTCTTTCACTTTCTCTTTCTAAAAGAACCAGCCACACAGCCAGCCTCTCCGGATACAGATAAGCCTGTTTCTACTTCCTTGTCTGATGTCCCAAAGGCCGTGGAGTCTGGGAAACTGGAACAGCTCCGGCCCCAGGAGCCAGCCCCTGCCAGTGGTGAGAAGGCCAGGCTGAGTGAGGCGCCCGGGGGCAAGAAGAGCCTGAGCATGCTTCATTACATCCGGGGCACTGCACCCAAGGACATTCCTGTGCCGTTGTCCCACAGCGTCAACGGGAAGAGCAAACCATGGGAGCCCTTCATGGCAGAAGAGTTTGCACATCAGTTCCACGAGTCGGTGTTGCAGTCCACCCAGAAGGCCCTACAGAAGCATAAAGGTAATGAGGCTGCCCGTCCCCACTTGGCTCCCATGCCACTATAGCAGCTGACTAATGGTCCTGAGCGCCGGCAGCTGCTCTGCCAAGGCCGTGGGCTCGCCCTACTGAGTCACGTGCACAGCGATGGTGCCTCCAAAACCTCAGTGCCCATGAGGCACCAGAGGAACCCCTCAGGTGCAGTCTGGGGTGGGGCCAAGACTCCGTTCCCAGGAGGCTCCTGGTGATCCTGACCCTGCTGGTGTCTGGACCACACTCCGAACATGGGTAGCAAGTGATACAGAGTTTATTTAAAGTCCAAAAGTGGTGCCCTACTCTGTGCATTCTTCAGCAGGAAGACTTCCTGGAGTCTCCCACAGGCCCTACCAGACATTCCTGTGGTCCTTTGACGAGGCACCAGTGGGTGTCCACTACACCAGGCCTGGCGGTGCTCAGGCCCACAGCTGCGTCTTCAGACTCACTGAAGTTCAGAAAATGAGGGTCACTGCATTTTATCCCTATGAATCAAAAGTTGAAACTGATTAGAAAAGAATCCTCAAGAACTGAGTAACTACTGAGGCTGAATTACATAAATGTATAGGAACTCCAATAGCTAGAAGGAAATAATTCAGTTGTTATGCCAAAACAATGTTTGTTTGTTTTGTTTTGAGACAGTCTCAAGCTGTCACCCTGGGTAGAGTGTTGTGGTGTCACAGCTCACAGCAACCTCAAACTCTTGGGCTCAAGTGATCCTCTAGCCTCAGCCTCCCAAGTAGCTGGGACTACAGGCACCCGCCACAACGCCCAGTTATTTTTTGTGGTTGTTGCAGTTGTCACTGTTTTAGTTGGCCTGGGTTCAACCCCGTCAGCCTCGGTTATGTGGCCGGTGCCCTACCCACTAAGCAAGGGGTGCCACCCAAAAAACTATATTTAAGTGTTTATATTTTATTACAAGCCATAAAAGCTGAATAGATGAAAAGCGTTTTTAGGAACACCCATCCCTTCACAGGGCGCTGCTGTCTTTTACCTGAGTAAATACTTTTGACAGGTAAAGTGATCCCTAAGAAGCAAAGGGGAAAACACCAAGCCCCTGGTTTTCACAGTGATTGATAAAATCAAGGGGATTGGATATTTGAAAATCAGATTTTTCAAGACAGTTTGACTAGATGCAAACGGCTCCTGAAGATGGAGATTTCCTTTCACAGTGGTAGCTGTCGGTGATGTTACAGTCAGCCTTGTCCGTATGTTCTAATTCCGTAAAACTCCAAAGAACAAAGCTTGAGTTTGCCCTGTGCAAACTTACATTGAGTCCACGCAAATGAAACTGTGTGTGGCACTGTATTAGGTATTATGAGTAAGATGCTTCTACACACTTCCAAGAGCCCTCCCAGTCCTTTCCAGATGCACTTTACACAGTCTCTTCTGTGGCCTTAGGACATGTTTTCTGCCTTGTTTTATTCCTACTCCTTCCTGGTATGCTAGATTGTCTCCTTATGATTTTAAAGTTAACCCTGCCAGTTTGAGCCAAACCAGTCCATCAAATGCACCAGCCCTGGAGGCTGCTGTGCCCTGAGACAGCAAAGACCCTGCTCAAACAGGTCACAGCAAAGCTAACTCCCGGCAGGGGGCAGAACCCCAGCTATGCATTTCAGGGGACGAGGGGGCTGCTATGGGCTGAGGGCCAACTATAGACCAGGCTCGGAGACAAACTCTGCCCCAACCCTCACACACTAGGATGTATAGGGCTCAGTCTGCTGCTGTCCTGAGGTGGCTCCGGCAGATTGATCCCTCCTCTCCACGCCTCACCCTCTCTCCCCTTAAAGACCAGCGGCCAGGCAGAGCTCCCTCTGCAAACCACAGCCTGTGTCCGTACCCTACCCACTGTGACGTGTGCCCTGTCCTCTCCTCACCAGGGAGCGTGGCTTTGCTGTCCGCAGAGCAGAACCACAAGGTTGATACATCCGTCCATTACAACATTCCCGAGCTACAGTCCTCCAGCCGTGTCTCTCTACCCCAGCACAACGGGCAGCAAGAGCCCCCCACAGCAAGGAAGGGGTCCCCCACCCAGGAGATGGACCAGGACTCAGAAGATGATGATGAGGACGATGACGGAGAAGAGGACGAGGAAGCCCCCCGGCGCAAGTGGCAAGGGATTGAGGCAGTTTTTGAAGCCTACCATGAACATATAGAAGGTACGAGAGGGGTGGGGGTGGGGGGGCCATGGTCAGTGGGGGAGGACGCTGCCAGCCTTGGTTTCCATGGCACCAGAACTTATACTTCCTGGGGCACACTAGACACAAACACCAGAGGATGAGAGGTCCCCAGGCTGGTGGTACTTTTTCAGCTCTCACTGGGGCCATCTAAATACCATGACGCCAGCTGTGTGCACAGTCTGTCACTTCACTTTATAGCCCAAACACAGACCCTGCTCTCTGAGACACTGTCAGTCCAGACACATGCCTTGGCTTTGTACTTGTAGCTGGAAGGCCCCCAACCCAGCCTGCCTCACAGGTGTGACAGATCCCTCCCCACCCCCGGCACCCCAGAGCTAGCTCTGTGCCTAATGTGCTGGTCAGTTTGCAGCTTCCTTTATACCAGAGTTCACCTCTGGACAAGGACTTGGCCAGAGAAGACAAGGTCTCCTTGCAAAGCAGGGCACTGGGTGGACTCAAGCACACAGCCCCCACGTCAAGGAGTGGGGTCACTAGGCACTCTGTTGTTGGGCATGCTACCCCGTGCCTTGGATTCTCCAGAAGGTTCCAAAGGCCCCTCTATGTCACAGCAGAGGTATGCAGGCACTGCTGGGCCATCACTGCACTGCCTCTTGTGATTACCTTATCACAGAAGAGTTTCCAGCCCGGCCTGCTGGCTCAACCAGTAATCTCAGCACTTGGGGAGGATTGCTTGAGCCTCAGGAGTTGGAAGCTACAGTGAGGTATGACCATACCACTGAATTCAAGTCTTTATTATGTATTAAATGCCATATGAAATTTCAAATACTTTGAAATTGTTCAAATGGCATTTAAAAAAAAAGTTTCACTCTACCCAGGGTGACAGAGTGCATGCCATTGTCATAGCTCACAGCAACCCTGGGCTCAAGTGATCCTCTTGCCTCAGCCTCCAAGTAGCTGGGACTATGGTACCCACAACGCCTAGCTAGTTTTAGAGACAGGTTCTCATTCTTGCTCAGGCTGGTCTCAAACTCCTGAGCTCAAGCAATCCACCACCTCAGCCTCCCTGAGTGCTGGGATTACAGGCTTGAGTCACTTCCAAGCACAGAACCATCGATACCAACAAAATAGATGGCCATGTGGCTAGAACCAGGGTATAGGAGCCTATGCTCTGCTTCCTCACACGGAATCCTGACCTGCCCAGCACCTCCTACACATGGAAGGAAATAAAGCAAAACCTCCATAGTTGACCTTCCTCCATTGAGCCCAGGAGTTTTGTTTTTTATTTTTGAGACAGAGTCTCACTATGTTGCCCTCTGTAAAGTGCTCTCACAGTTGGGGTCAAACGATTTTCTTGCCTCAGCCTCCTAAGTAGCTGGGACTACAGGCACCCACCATAACACCCAGCTGTTTTTTATTGAGCAGGGCCAGGCTGGGTTCGAACCCACCAGCCCTGTTGCATGTGACAAGTACCCTAACCACTGAGCTACGGGCGTTGAGGTGAGCCCAGGAGTTTGAGGCTGCTGTAAGCTATAGCGATGCCGCAGTACTACCCAGGGAAACAGAGTGAGACTGTCTCAAAAAAAAAAAAATTCTCACCTCTATAAATTCATTCTCTGAAACTCTTTGTCTAAAGTAAGGGTTTATTTTTGAAGGCTTTTTTTTTTTTGAGACAGAGTGTTAGTCAAACATTTGGGCTCAATTTCTGCCTCCCAAGTGGCTGAGAATATAGGTGTTTGCCACAACGCGCTGCTAGTTTTAGAGACAGGGTCTCAAAATGCCTGAGCCCAGGCAGTCCACCTGCCTCAGCCTCCCAGAGTGTTAGGATTACAGGCATGAGCTACCTTCTGCACTCAGCCCAAAGTCATTCTTATTAAAACTAGGTCTGGGGTGGTGCCTGTGGCTCAGCGAGTAGAGCACTGGCCCCATATACTGAAGGTGGTGGGTTCAAACCCAGCCTCAGCGGAACTGCAAAGCGAAAAAAATAGCCAGGCGTTGTGGCAGGCGCCTGTAGTCCCAGCTACTCGGGAGGCTGAGGCAAGAGAATCGCCTAAGCTCGGGAATTGGAGGTTGCTGTGAGCTGTGTGACGCCACAGCACTCTACCGAGGGTGATAAAGTGAGATTCTGTCTCTTCAAAAAAAAAACTAGGTCTGGTATCTTTTGGTCAAAGTGGAGATTTTATCGTACTAATTATATCCGTGTTTTCAATTTTCTAAGTTTATTCTGGCCTTTTCTTTTCGAAAGATGCGTAACATTTCTTCCTAATCTGCCTTTTGATTCTTGCATTGGGTTGGGTCTTTAGTGACGTTTTATGAACTATTCGTGCAATTCAAAGTACTGGGAGCATCGTGGTCTGCAGGATGGGCCTTTGCTGGCTGTGTTGGGCCCAGGAAGACAGTGTGCAAATAGGGACCCTCACTGCTGCTTATCTTTTCAGAGCAAAATCTAGAGCGGCAGGTGTTGCAGACGCAATGCAGACGGCTGGAGGCCCGGCACTACAGCCTCAGCCTGACGGCTGAGCAGCTCTCCCTCAGCGTGGCGGTGAGTCCAAAGGAAGGGGAAGAGGAGCTTGTCTCTTTTTTTGAGACAGAGTCTCACTATGAGTCGCCCTCAGTAGAGTGGCATCACAGCTCACAGCAACCTTAAACTCTTGGCTTAAGCCATGAGCCTCCCAGTAGCAGAACTATAGGTGCCCACAACACTCCGGCAGTTTTTTTGTTGGCATTGTTGTTTAGCAGGCCCTGGCCGGGTTTGAACCCACCAGTCCAGTGCCTGTGGTTGGCACCCTAACCACTCAGCTACAGGCACTGAGCCAGGAGGGGCATGTCTTAAAATACATTTTTGTACTTTTCCTAACCCCCAAATTTGGGTTCAAAAGCACCCATAAAGACAAATCTGCTCTTAAGCGATCACAACTTACAGTCTCCATGCTCAGGGTTGAGGGAAGTATTTTTAACCTGCAGAAGTATCAGTCCTGGGAGAGCAGAGCTGCTCCTTACATGTCCCTCCTGGAGAATTACTTGCTACCTGTGCTGTTCTCCTACTGAGATTCACCAAGGAGGGCAGAAAATGATCATATTGGAAGAGGAAAGCTGAGGCAGCCAAATCACCTCATACCCCCTTCAGCCAGTCCCCAGCTGTACCAGGGATCAGTCCAAGAGGCCTTCTTGAGGGGATGAGGAGGAGGTAAACTCAGAAAGACTCCCAAAGTTTTTACATCTGTGAGTTGCAAGATTCAGGGCAGGTATTATGAGAATCTAGGGCACTGGGAGAACCAGTTCAAATTGTCCCCAGAGGCCCCTCTCAGAGCACAGGAAGAGGATATTTTCAAAGTGGAAGATTTGCCTTCCCACAAGGTGTCCAATGCTCTCAGCACCACACACAGGGCCTTGCACACAAGGTGAGTTCTAACGGGCATTTCCCTCTCCCCAGGAGTTGAGGAGCCAGAAACAGAAGATTGTCTCAGAACGGGAGCGGCTCCAGGCGGAACTGGACCACTTACGGAAGTGCCTTGCCTTGCCTGCAATGCATTGGCCTAGGGGCTACTTTAAGGGATATCCCAGGTGACGGTTTCCCTTGCACTAGGCTGAACCTATAGTATAGAAATATTATCTATTTTATTACCTTGAATATTTAATATTTTTCACTGGGAGGTTTGAAGCATAAAAACTAAGAATGTGCCATGCATGAAGCAAAGGACTCCAGGCTCCAGAAAAGAAGAATGGACTCACCTTGACTTCAGTGCAGTTGAATCCCCTGTGGTGTTCAGCAAGCAACCAGTGTAGGATGCCCACAGTTTTTCTTTCTAAATGTGGTTTTACTCCTTCCCCCACGTCATTATTTTTTAATCTGAAAGTGAAAGCTCCGTCACCAACACTAAAATTAAAACATTATCATTTACAGCCCCCCCATGCACAAGATCGGATCAGACTGGTCCTTTTCTGTCTCTCGAGCTGCCATGTCATTGTGCCCCAACAGTAAGTTGGCTGTTGCTGCAGTGATGGGGGGGGGTCCATTCCTCCCCAGGAATGAGACTTGCTTTTGCTGAAAAGGTTGAATGCATTGTAAATAAAAGGGCTTATTGTTTGTTACTTTTCTGCAAAATTTTCTTCAAAGCTCAACAGGTCCTAGGAGCACACAAAGCAACAACCCAAAGGCTTTTCCCTAGAAAAGCTCTCACTTAAATGAGTCCACAAACTGAAGGTACCTTTTTACCACTCCACGGGGGAGAATGTACAGAGCGCTGTGTATACATATATTCACACCCACCAAATTGTTACGGTGGTGGGTGGTGTTTTCATACAAACGTAAATTTTGAGAGAAAAGTCAAAGGTGCTTCAGCCTTGTACTGTGTATATATATTAAAAAAAAAGTTTTGTATGTTTTTATTACTTTAATTATTGTTATAAAAAGCCTGCCATTTTTAATATGTGGTTTGGGGAATTTTTGTTTGTTTTTTCCTGTTTGGGGGTTTTGTTTGTTCTGTTTTTGTTTTTCTGGGCAAAAAAAAAAAAAAAAAAAACTTGCTTTTAGTGTTTCTACTGCTGCTGGTCAGGACATTAAAATATTGAAGTGTTTTTAAAAATTAAAGAAGAAGAAAAGTAAAAAAGAGCTTACCACTGGCGCCTATGCGATCACTTCATTTCTAATTTCAGCTGCACCAGAAACTGGTGTAGAAAGCCATGGGTGACTGCTTACCTCCCCTGCCCCCTCATTTGACATACTAATAGCAGACACAGCCTGTTGCTATTAAGGAGGGGATGGTCTGTGGTGGGAACAAAATACAACCTGTGTGTGGCGATCACATGCACACTAAACAACGGAGGTGCCTGAGAGCAGGTGCAGAGTAGGGACTTGAGAAGAGCCTAATGGAGGGTCAGCGGTGTCTGAGCTGAACTCTTCTCCTAACTACTGTGACAAGCATGGGAATGGCCAGAACCCGGGCTCACCACACCAAGGGGAAGCAGTGGGCAGGGCTGTCCTTGTCCCAGCCACTGTTCCTTCAGGCAATGTTTAGTCTAGAGCAAGGAGGCATCTCTTGCCCAAATGGGGCCTCACCAGAGGCCAACGCAGCCCATCACTCACTGGTCTGATTTAGGGGTGGGTGGCAGGCTTGGCCCCGGTCAGGGTGGATGACCTGTGTAGGGGCTGCTCATTGCTGTGACCAGTGGCTGAGCCCTCAGCCTTTGCTGTGCAGAACAGCTTGCTGGCAGCTGGCATTGTGTTGCTTTATCAGCCCCCGCACAGTTTGCTTTGTATGTCTGCCAAGAATCTTCCAGTTATTAGCAAACTCAGACAAATGTGCCGCCAGTATTATCAGCAGTCAACAAGCACCTTCCTCTCCGCAGAAGCGACTGGAGGAGAGCTCCGCGGCCTGTGCTGCAGCCCTCCTCCCCCGAGAGGCAGTACAAGTGCATGTTCCACAGGTGTTCCCAGGGAGCCATGCAGCCAACCATCTGGTACAATCTCACTGACTTTCTCTACTTAAAATCTGCTTGCAGTTTCTAGTCTGAGAGTCACTTCTTAGTACGTCACTCCCAGGCCACCTCCCATATCACAGAAGAGGTCTGGACACTTTTGCTAATAAGCTTTGGTCATGGCCTTCGCTAAGTACAAGGAAAAAGATCCAATAACAATGGAAAAGAAAAGCACAGCCTGTCCCTTGCCATCCAAGGGTCTTTCCCTTGGTTCAGTTTTTTGGTATGGGGTGAGTTCATGGCACGTGGGACAAACAACTTGTCACTACAGAGAGGGTGGCCCAGAGTGGGGGCTTGTCACTGAGCCAGCAATAACTTTCTCCCCTTCTGGGTGGAAATTACACCTTTACCCTGCCCTTGATCTTCTCACGCTCTGCCTGTGTAGATCTCTGAATAGTCACATGCCCAAGAAATAATGACAATCAGAATACAAGTTCTTACAGAAACTAGTAAGGCAGCACTGAACAAGAAAAAAGGACAAAAATCTCTCCAACAGAAGTGCACCAAGGCGTAGTACCCAGCAATGGTTTTCCCATCCAACAGTTTTATGTCATCTGAAAACACTTAATTTTCCTATAATTCTGAAAAGACACCATAGCATCTAAATCTGTTTTCAGTTGGGCTTCACAAAAATTAGATAACGTGCCGTCTGAGCATTCTGTTCAGCTTTCACCATTGCGTTTGAAAGCAAGTTGAGGGGACGTCAGATGTGCTCTGGCAGCCTGTGTGTCAGGGTTTGTGTGAAGCCCTCAGTCCACTCAACTAGGAGTCTTCCTGTGCTACCTGGAAAGCACAGCTGCCATCTGTCCTCTGCAGAGGAATTCACTACACTTTCAAGGGATACTCCCAACACTAAATCTGGTTCCACATTTAATCAGATCTTTGAAACAAGTTTTTCTTTGTCTCACACGATCAGAGCCAAAGTGATGTGATAAAATATCATGCTCCAAATATGTCTCCAAACACAGTGACCAAGGTAGGATTTAACATCTCAGTCAGTCTATATTCTACTTTCACAGGGATCAAAACACCTGACTGACATAACATTCTAATAGATTGTACCCTAAGGCCATTCAGAGCAATGTAAAAGGAGCCCACACCTTCGGTAGCACAGAATTATAACACAAGAAATCTTAAGCCTGTAGCAGAATGGTATTTTCCTGAAGTAGCTCAGAATACTGCCAAATCTCAGAAGCAAAGCTGAATTGTAAACCCTTTTCCCTCTGAGCTGCAGGTTTAAAGTGTAGGAAATCCCAGGGATCACCACACGGTGGAGATGGCCAGCACAAGCCTGTTCTGTTACTCTTTCCAGTGTCTTAGCCACTTAGCAGCATTCTCTATACTCCCCAGTAACCACGCTGTTGACTTTCTTACTACTTGCAGTAGCCTGTCCCCCAACTTTTTGATCCAATGCTTAACTTAAGAAAACTCCTTAACTCTGCCTTGACCCGAGGAAGACCATGCTAATTGGTTGTGTTACTGTGTGTGCCGTGTGCTTAATTGCTAGAAGAGTAACCCATACACAGGTGGAGGGAGGAACACCGGTGCCTCGGTCACTCTGGGGGCAGTTTAGATGCTGTGAAATTAAACCTGTTCCAAGTGTACTTGTTTGAATTAATTGTATTGTATTATTATTTGTTGAATGTAGTAATTAGGTATTTATGAATATATTGCTGTAATTTCTGACAACATCCAAAAAATAAAATCTTCCTAAATCATGTTAAGAGGAAAATCGTTTTTACATTATAATGAGACCCAAAAAAGAAACGATCAACCACCACACAGTTCTTCAGGTGATACATGAAGGCAGACTTAACTGCACCACAGCTGATGAGATCCAGACACACAGGCACGTAGGACTTTTGACCCTCCACAATAAAAGTTTCATTGTAAAAGATCTCCAGATGAAATTTGGAGGATTCTGAGTAAGGTGAGCTGAAAAGACAAGTCCTGTCCCCTGAACAACATCTTAACTATGGAGACTGTCTTCTGTCTGAATTCTCTGGTCTGGCCCTCTGTGTCCAGGGACAGCCAATACCTTCTGGACAGCATCATCAGGAGTGGGGCTGGAGCAACAGGCTGACGGTATGCACTTAGCTCAGGGCTCCCACTGCCTTTGACCCACTAGGTACCACTGTCAAAAACTACTTACAACAGACCTTCCTGCTCACTGCATGATACTGGACAATCATCTCCCCCATGTCAAGGCAGTAAAAGTTTATAAGGCACCTAACAAATTCCAAAATGCTACACTAGAATAGATAAAATTTTCTCTTACCAAAAAAACAAAATAATTTCTCCTGAGCCACATTGTGTGCAACAGAGTCCTTCCCCTAAACCTGTCAAGTACATTCAAGGTCTGACTTTTCTTCCTAGTGTTGTGCCTTAAGCTTCACTCACATGTTTGATACGTGGGGTTTTCCCCTGACTTTCTTCTTGATAAGCAGCCCAGGAAATCTTAGCCGTAGCAGCTGGGAGCAGGACTCCCAGAGCTCGTCAGCAGTCTCCGGCTGGCTGCTGCACACCTCTCGGGTTACCAGATCTCAGCCACAGGCTCAGCCTTTCACTTAGTAGTTACACAGGACAAAAACCCAACAAAGTCAGATTTGGGTTGATTCCATTTTTATTGTGGATTGGAGCTTAGAGGGTAAGTGCTGGTCAGCATCACCAGCTGCTCCATCTGCTACCCTCTGTGAGCACCCTCTCCGTAGGAGTCTAAATTTAGCCCAAGAGATCAGGATGGAAAAGGGGAAAACTGCTATCAGGCACATCACTGCTGTTTCTGTACACCTAACAGTCACTTAATGCTCATGGCGTGTGAGTGGTGCTGGGGAGAATAACTGATTTGTCTATACCTTTCTTCTTCCTCGCATGAAAGAAAAGCTGACTTCTAGAAATAAATGTGGAATTAAAGAACATGCCGGGAGCAGAGTCGAGGACAGTTACGAATCCATCTCCTGAAAAGCATGCTTTTCAGGCAGTCAAGAATGTTTCTTGAGCTCCAGAACCGCAAGTACCTGTCATGGCCTGAGCACTCACGCACGGACCTCATCAAGCCTCCTGCTGCCGCACTCTCACCACTCACGGGCCTTTCTCTAGAAGTCCTGAGACTGGGAACTCTCAGAAGGTTGAAGGTTTGTGCGCAGTTTGTACATGTGATTGAGCGCTTGTGTGAGAAACGCCCCGCTGGTATTGATCTCCATCAGGGTCAAGTTATCCAGCTAAAACAGAACAAAACAGACAAAGTTGGCCCGGAAGTTTTTGATTTTGAGAAAAAGATAAACTCTACTGAATAAAAAAGAAAAACCAGTGGTTCTTGTTTTTAAAGCACAGCTAGTAATCCTTGCTGGTAACAGCCTCCTGTGTGAAATTCTTCTGCAGCAAAGCCCCTGCAGGTAGACTGTGCCACATACAGGAAGGGGATGGGGACTGGACACCCACCTCGGCGTGCGCCTCCTGCTGTCTCACAAAGCTGTCAGCGGACACTCGGAGCTTGGCTATGCGAGTGTCCCACACATCCTTGACCAGGGTCCGGATCTCGTCTGCTTTGGGGATATTGTCTGAAGCACTAAAGGAAACAGTAAAATCAGGAAGTGCTCGGTTAAATGGAAGAAACACCAGACAGGGTGGCTTTTCTCGGGCAAAATACTCCAGCTATTCTAGTCTCAGAAAATCTCTTTTGTTTTCAACTATAAGATGCCAGGGCTTGCTGCAGTTAAACTTGGTGCCCAGGACACTGGCAGGATCCACACTGAGTTACTCTGCTTGTGCTAAACCCCACAGCAGGCTGCTGCCCAGAGTTCTGTTTACCTAAGAGATTTAGGTAGCAGAGAACCAGCTCCGAGTCAGACATCCTCCTCTCAGGACAACTGTTTTGTGCTATATAATCTCCATCTACAAAGAACTTGTTTCGAGGGCTGGCTCAGAGGCCTTCCGGTGCTCTTCCTTTTCAGGTTGCTAACCACTACCCCAGGCCACCAGCCCCTCAGAGAGGAAGAGTCCAGCTCTCGGGCACTGCGCTTGGCACCTTACATGGCATTTCCATCCTCACAAAAGCCCCAAAGGGTGAGGATTATCCTCCTTTTTTTTTTTCTTTTTTGAGACAGAGTCTTACTTTGTCACCCTTGGTAGAGTGCTATGGTGTCACAGCTCACAGCAACCTCCAAGTCTTAGGCTTAAGCAATTCTCTTGCCTCAGCCTCCCAAGTAGCTGAGACCACAGGCGCCTGCCACGATGCCCGGCTATTTTTAGGGATGGGGTCTTGCTCTGGCTCAGGCTGGTCTCAAACTCCTGAGCTCAGGCAGTCTGCCCACCTCCAGAGTGCTGGGATTACAGGCGTGAGCCACTGTACCAGCCTATCCAACTCTTCAGATGAAATAAGTTACGAAAATCACAGAAGAAACTTCAAATTAGCATAAAGTGAACACAACTATACATAGCAAAATTCTGGGTCAAAGTTCCAATTCAATGAGGACAGCACTAGCCTTCCTTCATGAAATATACTTCTTAACCTTTGAAGAAAATGAAGACAAAAGCAGAAGTAAACATTGTTCATCAGCAGGCCTTCTCAACTAAGCTAGAAGCTCTCCCTTCACATGCCAGTGAGCTTGTAATTCGTAGTGGCAAGTCAGTAGTACACGATTTAGTGTATTTTACTTATGAACCAAACATCTAGATCTTGTGCTCTGAACAGCAGGTTAAAGAACAAAGGACTCAACTCCTTATCACCTAAACCAAAGAGCAAAGGTAAAACTAGGTCCCTTAGTAAATGATTGCAAAACAAAGGTTTTGGTAGAAACTACGGATATTATGGTATTTTAAACTTCAAAAACTAAAAACAAACGGGCCTCCTCACCTGGCTAACACCAACTTCTTACCTCATCTGTTCCCAGATCCTCCCCTTCCTACCTACTGTCCCCACTGCCACAGAGCCCTTCCAGGGGCTCTCCGTCACCACAGAGTCAATGCCGCTGCTTCCCCAAATACACCAGCCCCTTCATACTCTGCACCTGAGCACAACCAGCTCCTCCTACCTCGCTGCCCTCTCCCCTGCAATCCACCTCAGGATTCCCACCGCTTCAAGCCTGTGCTCCCAGCATACCTGCTCCATGAGCCCAGCTCTGGCACCAGCAGGCCTGTTGTAGCCTGATGGACTTGCACTGCAGTTTAACTACTGGCCAGCAGGTTCACATCTAGCCTCACCAATCCCGGACCTCAGGCCCCTGAGTGAACCCACTGTCTAGAAGTGCTCAGTGCGTTGTTCTCAGATTTCACAGAGCAAGGTGAACTGCTGCCTCACACCAGTCCAAGCACGAGTCCCTATTATGTGCCCAAAGCCTTCCTTTCAATCCAGCAATGCCATTCAGTGGGTCCCTTCCTTTTTAGTTCTAGTCCTGCTCTTCAACCCCTCAATTATGAGATGCAAATCACATTCTAAGTATCTCCCAAGCAAAACTATTGGCTGGGCACCCGTAGTTCAGTGGTTAGGGCACCGGCCACATACACTGGAGCTGGCAGGTTCGAACCCGGCCCGGGCCTGCTAAAGAAAATTATTCACATTTGCCTTCTCCCTTTACTGGTTTTACTCATTCATTCAACAAACATGAGCACAGGCACTACACTGGGGCCATCACGCACCTAAGACACAGCCCAACTCAATTAAAACAGTGTCTGCATGCACACATAATGGCACCGCCAAAAGGTCAGAAACTCATGACTGTTCCAAACACCACGGTGGTGGTCTACAGAACTGCTGAGAGAACACGCACCAGGAGAGATACTAGGTATGCTAAACCAAAGGAGGTAAGCAGGAAAGGCGGAACAGTATGTGCAAAGCCATGAAGCCTCCAACATGTTCACAGAAGTGACAGAGACCAGAATGAGCCTGAGCCATACAGAACTAGAGAAAGAACTGCAGAGAAGTGGAAGAAGGGAGGGAAGGGCATCACCAGGCTGTGTGCACTACTCGAATAGCACACTCAGGACTTGAAGTGACAACCTTGGACAGGCTCTAAGGACTTTAGGCAGAATAGTCACAAGGCAGCTTTGCCTTTTAGAGACCACACTGACTGCAACATGAAGAATGAATTAGATGCCAGAGTGGGTGCTGTGAGGATACAGGCAAATGAGGAGTTATATAGCATGTTTTTGCCAGGAGAAGGATTTCCATATAGTACACAGGCAGAAGCAAATGTGAGCCCTCTGAGCCTTCTTGTGGAAGACACACAAGAACTCAAATCCACATACCTCCAGGAGGAAAAGGAATAAAGCTAAATAAAACACATACATATAATAAAACACAAAATTTACAATTGTGAATTTTAAATTTATAACTATTTTAAATTGCACACAAACTTTATGGCCACCCTATATATTGTTAAGGCTACTGCTGGAGAAGGTGGTGGCTCACACTTGACACCTATCAAGTGAGGTAGAAGGGGAGGAGCCAAGTGATTTACTGAAAAGGAAAATGCGAGACAGAGGAGGGAGGAGAGAAACAGGAGACAGAGACACAGACAGACAGTGAATCTGGAAAGTGTGCACGCAGAGATGACCCCCGGGGACTGATCT
Organism: Perodicticus potto; assembly: GCA_963574655.1. Taxonomy (NCBI): domain Eukaryota; kingdom Metazoa; phylum Chordata; class Mammalia; order Primates; family Lorisidae; genus Perodicticus; species Perodicticus potto. The sequence goes on from CAUYRH010002688.1 coordinate 158,539, forward strand.
GAGAAACTGGGTGGCCAGTGCTGCCATTTACAACAGCAACGAGCAGGCACCCAGAAAGAAAGGAATGGACTGTGAATCCAGTCCCGAGTACAGACTTAAAGAAGTGAGATCTACTTACTGATTTAATAGGAGTTTGGTGAGTTCCATGTAGTATGGGCTAGGCATTGGGGTGAAAGTTTCTTCATTTCGTTCACAATCCCTCATCTTTTCCAACTTCTCTGAAATTTAGAAATTAATACATTTTACCACCATCATAACCAACATATTTTCTAAACCTTCCAAATTAACAAACATCTGTATTACCTATTTGATGATTAGCAAATTATATGAAAAAACCTTTTGAGATAACATTTATTATTATTTTTTTTTTGTAGAGACAGAGTCTCACTTTGTCACCCTCAGTAGAGTGCTGTGCAGTCACAGCTCACAGCAATCTCCAGCTTCTGGGCTTAGTTGATTCTCTCACCTCAGCCTCTCGAGTAGCTGGGACTACAGGCACCCGCCACAACGCCCGGCTACTTTGTGATGCAGGTTGGCGGGGGCTGGGTTTGACCCCACCACCCTCGGTATATGGGGCCGGCGCCCTACTCGCTGAGCCACAGGCACCGCCCTGAGATAACATTTATGATTGACTAGATGATTTGAGGCCTTCCCCTTAAAAATTTCTCTCAAACAGAAAGGTGAGTTATTGTAGGTGTTGCTTTGGCCTGCAGAATGTTTCTAAAAAGAATGTGTCATAATCAGTTCTTTTTTTAGGGAAAGAGCAAAGTATTTTACCTTTGATGCAATAAGTGATCAAAGCAATCAGTGACACAATAAACATGTCTTAGCACTCTGGGAGGCTGAGGCAGGTAGACTGCTTGAGGTCAGGAGTTCAAGACCAGCCTGAGCAAGAGCAAGACCCCATCTCTAAAAAGAGCTGGGCCTTGTGGCGAGTGCCTGTAGTCCCAGCTACTGGGGAGGCTAAGGTAAAAGAATCACTTGACCCTAAGAGTTTGAGGTTGCTGTGAGCTATGACACTATGGCACTCTACCAAGAGTGTCAAAGTGAGACTTAGTCTCAAAAAAAATAATATGAGGCTGGGCTCAGCACCCATAGCTCAGCAGTTAGGGTGCTGGCTATATACACGGGGACTGGCAGGTTCGAATCCGGCCCAGGCCTGCTAAACAACAACGACAAGTTCAACAAAAAAAATAGGCAGGCGCTATGGCAAGCACCTGTAGTCCCAGCTACTTGGGAGGCTGAGGCTACAGAATCGCTTAAGCCCAAGAGTTTGAGGTTGCTATGAGCTGTGACGCCATGGCACTTTACTAAGGGCAACAGCTTGAGTCTCTGTCTAAAAAACAACAATAATAATAATAATAATGTGGGGCCATGTGTGGTAGCTCACACCTGTAATCCTAGCACTCTGAGAGGCTGAGGTGGGTGGATTGCCTGAGCTCACAGTTTTGAGACCAGCCTGAGCCAGAGCAAAACCCCGTCTCTAAAAATAGCCAGCCATTGTGGTGGGTGCCTATAGTCCCAGCTACTTGGGAGGCTGAGGTAAGAGAATCACTTGAGCCAAGAGTTTGAGGCTGCTGTGAGCTATGATGCCATGGCACTCTACTGAGGGTGATAAGTAAAACTGTCTCAAAAAAAAAAAAAAAAGAAAGGCTCAGCGCCTGTGGCTCAACGGGCTAAGGCATCAACCATGTACACCTGAGCTGGCGGGTTCGAATCCAGCCCCGGCCCGCCAAACAACAATGACGGCTACAACCACAAAATGGCCGGGGGTTGTGGCGGGTGCCTGTAGTCCCAGCTACTTGGGAGGCAGAGGCAAGAGACTCGCTTGAGCCCAGGAATTGGAGGTTGCTATGAGCTGTGATGCCACAGGACTCTATCCAGGGTGACAGCTTGAGGCTCTGTCTCAAAAAAAAACAAAAAAAGAAAGAAAGAAAAGAAAAAGAAAGAAATGTATGGGCTCGGCGCCTGTGGCTCAATGGGCTAAGGCGCCAGCCACATACACCTGAGCTGGCAGGTTCGAATCCAGCCTAGGCCAGCCAAACAACAATAACAGCTGCAACCAAAAAATGGCCAGGCGTCATGGCGGGCGCCTATAGTCCCAGCTACTTGGGAGGCAGAGGCAGGAGAGTCGTTTGAGCCCAGGAATTGGAGGTTGCTGTGAGCTGTGATGCCACAGCACTCTATCCAGGGTGACAGCTTGAGGCTCTGTCTCAAAAAAAAAAAAAAAAAGAAAAGAAATGTATGGATACCAAGCCTTATTCAGAAGGGAGAAGGATACCTTACTATCTACAGCCTAAGGATGGTGTGACATCCCAGGAGATACAGTGCCTGGCCCCCCATACTTATTTTTAAAAAATCTAGAATAAGGCAAGAATGGAGAAAGATGGTGGACCAGAAGGATCATTCAGCTGAACTGTCCTAGTATGAGTGGGGAAAAAGAGAGAACCCACTGGGACCTCACCTAGAGTCAAAGTTCAGAGAGCACAGCAAGGAGGTGGAGGATACAGCATGTGATCTGGAGCGGTGGAAATCTTATACATTAGCTCTGAGACGAGGTAACTGAAGCAAAGGAGGAAGTAAGAAGAAAAAAGGAGGTCAAGGAGATGAACAAGAAGAAAGAACATGTGAGAAGAAACCAACAAAAAAATTCGAGCAACATGAAAATCCAAAACAGAGCAACTCCCCCAAGAGACCATGAGGCAGCTACTGCAGAAGACTCCACCAATAAAGAATTAATGGATTTGACAGAAAAGGAATTTAAAACATGGATAAGATAATAAAAGGAATGGACAAGAAAATGGAAAGACAGAACCAAAAGTCAGATAAGAGATATGCAGAATATAGAAAGGATATGGTGGAGCTTAAGGAAATGAAGGAGACAATCAGGGAATGTAAAGATACAGTAGAAAGTATCAAAAATAGGTTAGACCATGCAGAAGAAAGAACCTCAGAGCCAGAGGATAAAGTTTTTGAATTCACCCAGGTTGTTAAAGAGGCAGAAAAAAAGAGAGAGAAAGTAGAACAGGCACTTAGAGAACCACAAGAATCCATGAAGTGTTCAAACATATGAATAATAGGGATTCCTGAAGGGGAAGACTATTGTCCCAAAGGAATGGAAGCCCTACTGGAGGCCATCGTAAATGAAAACATCCCAAATTTTACTAATGATCCTGACACACTCCTTTCAGATGGATATTGAACCCCAGGTCATCTCAACTCGAACAGGGCCTCTCCAAGACACATTGTAACAAAACTGTCCAAAGTCAAGATGAAAGAAAAAATTCTGCAAACAGCCAGGAGTAAGGCTTGGCGCCTGTGGCTCAAGTGGCTGAGGCGCCAGCCACGTACACCTGAGCTGGTGGGTTCGAATCCAGCCTGGGTCCGCCAATCAACAATGACGGCTGCAACCAAAAAAAAAATGGCCAGGCGTTGTGGCGGGCGCCTATAGTCCCAGCTGCTTGGGAGGCAGAGGCAGGAGACTCGCTTGAGCCCAGGAATGGAGGTTGCTGTGAGCTGGGATGCCACGGCACTCTATCCAGGGTGACAGCTTGAGGCTCTGTCGCAAAAAAAAAAAAACAAAAAACAGCCAGGAGTAAGCACTAAGTGACCAACAGAAGCAGAGCCATTAGGACGACAGATAACTTTTTTTTTTTTTCTTTTGGCCGGGGCTGGGTTTGAACCCGCCACCTCCGGCATATGGGGCCTGTGCCCTACTCCTTTGAGCCACAGACGCCACCCCTACAGAAAACTTTTCAAAGGAAACATTCCAAGCCAGAATAGCATGGTCATCCACCTTTGATGTGTGTATGTGTGTGTGTGGCGGGGGGGGGGTTGGTCGAGCCTGGGTATGAACCTGCCACCTCCGGCATATGGGGCCAGCTCCCTATTCCTTTATGCCACAGGCATCACCTCACCTTTGACATTCTTCTTTTTTTCTTTTTTTTAGAGACAGTCTCACTTTATCGCTCTCAGTAGAGTGCCATGACATCACACAGCCCACAGCAACCTCCAACTCCTAGGCTTAGATGATTCTCTTGCCTCAGCCTCCCAAGTAGTTGGGACTACAGGTGCCCGCCACAACGCCCGGCTATTTTTTGTTTTTGCAGTTCAGCCAGGGCTGGACTTGAACCCGCCACCCTCGGTATATGGGGCCAGTGCCCTACTCACTGAGCCACAGGCACTACCCACCTTTGACATTCTTAAAACAATTTTCAGCCCAGAATTCTATGTCCTACTACACCAAACTTCAAAGTTGGAGAAATCAAACCTTTTGCAGCTATACAAACACTGAGGAAATTTGTCCCAAGACCAGTTCTACAGGAAATACTTAGACCTATTCTTAACACTAACCATCACAATGGACCATCAGCAAAGTAAACACACAGAAGCTAAAGGTCAAAACTTAGCTTCCACGATGGTGCAAAAGATAAAACTACACAACAGACTTTCACAAGGTAAGATGAATAGAACTCCACCGCACTTATCAATTCTCTCAATAAATATCAATGGACTAAATCCACCACTGAAGAGGTACAGGCTGGCTCACTGTATACAAAAGCACAAGCCAAGTGGCGCCTGTGGCTCAGTGGGCAGGGGCGCTGGCCCCATATACCAACGGTGGCGGGTTCAAACCCAGCCCCGGACAAACTGCAACAAAAAAAAAACAATAGCCAGACACTGTGGCAGGCGCCTGTAGTCCCAGCTATTCAGGAAGCTGAGGCAAGGGAATCGCCTAAGCCCAAGAATTGGAGGTTGCTGTGAACTCTGTGATGCCACTGCACTTTACAGTGGGCGATAAAGTGAAACTCTGTCTCTACAAAAAAAAAATAAAAAAAGCACAAGCCATCCATATGCTGTCTCCAGGAAACACACATAGCCTTGAAGGACAAATCAAAATTCGGGATTAAGAGATGGAAAATAGTATTTCAAGCAAATGGAAACAAGAAAAAAAGGAAGGCTTGTCATCTAATTTCCAGATATAAGCAGATTTAAAGCAACTTAAACTTAAGACAGACAAAGATGGCCACTTTATACTGGTCAAAGAAACAATACAACAAGAAGACATTTCAATTTTAAATATTTATACGCCCACCTTAAATGCTGCCAGATTTATGAAACAGACCTTGATGGGTCTGAGCAATATGATACCCCATAACATCATAATAGCCAGGGCTTTAACACCCGTCTGATGGAACTGGACAGATCCTCTAAACAGAAACTAAACAAAGATACAAAGGACTTAAATGTGATCCTAGAATGGGATTAATAGACATATACAGAACACGCCATTCCGAAGCTAAAGAATATGCATTTTTCTCATCAGCCCATGCTATAGATTCCAAAATAGACCACATCCTAGGATACATACAAATCAAATCCCAGCAAAATTAAAAGAACAGAAAGTATACCTTGTATCTTCTCACAGCACAAGGCAATAAAGGTAGAACTCAAATCCAACAAAAACATTCATCCTCACACAAAGACACGGAAATTAAACAACTTTATGCCAAATGATAGTTGGGGTCAGGAAGAGCTAAAAGAGGAAATCATTAAATTCCTCAAACATAACAATAAAAACCCAAGTTACCAAAATCTGTGGGATACAGTGCAAATTTATCACTTTAGAAGCCTACATTCCAAAAACATAAAGAGAACACATCAACAAACTCATGAATCATCTTATGGAATTGGAAAAAGAAGAACAATCTAATCCCAAACCAAGCAGAAGAAAAGAAATAACCAAAATTAAATCAGAGATTAATGAAACTGAAAACAAAAGAATCATCCAGAACATTAACAAAACGAAAAGTTCGTTTTTCAGGAGAGAGCAAGATGGTAACCAAGTAACAGCTTCTTTGCAACCAGGCGTGGTGAAACTGGGAAGAGAAGACTCTAGACATCTCTGGCTTGCAGACTGTGCTCAGAAACATCCCTTTGGGGACACAGGGGGACAGTGAGAGACTTTTGGACCCCAGGCAGAGGACAAAAGGAGTGGAGAACTGGATTCATCAAAATCTTAGGCCAGAGGCACAGTAACTTAAAGAGCAAGAGGAAGTGAAAGGAAAATTAGGGCAAGGAAACAGATAAAAGAAAACACTCATGAGGAAGAATCTGCAGAAAAAAATCCTAGCAACATGAAAAAACAGTCCAGAGCAACCCCCTCAAGGGACCATGAGGTAGCTACTGCAGAGGATTCCACCTATAAAGAAATGTTAGAAATGACAGAAGGGGAATTTAAAATACAGATGATGAAAACAATGAAGGAAATTGCTGAGAAAGTGGAAAATAACCAAAAGGAAATCCAAAAACAGAATCAAACAAGAGATGAATGATATGAAGAATATAGAAAGGATATAGCAGAGCTGAAGGAATTGAAGCAGTCAATTAGAGAATTTAAAGATGCAATACAAAGCATCAACAACAGATTAGACCATGTAGAAGAAAGAATCTCAGAGGTAGAGGACAAAGCTCTTGAGATAACTCAGATGGTTAAAGAGGCAGAAAAGAGAGAGAAAGCAGAACGTTCACTGACAGAATTATGGGACTTTATGAAGCATTCAAACATACAAGTTAGATACCCCAGAAGGGGAAGAAGAATGTCCCCAGAGGAATAGAAGCAATACTAGAGAATATTCAAATTAATATTAAACGAAAATTTCCAGCTCGGTGCCCATACCATAATGGTTACAGTGCCAGCCACATACACCAACGGTGGCAGGTTCAAACCCAACCAAGGCCAGCTAAACAACTGCAACAAAAAAATAGCCAGACATTGTGGCAGGTGCCTGTAGTCCCAGCTACGTGGGAGGCCAAGGCAGGAGAATCACTTAAGCCCAAGAGTTTGAGGTTGCTGTGAGCTGTAACACCACGGCACTCTACCAAGGGCGACATAAGGAGACTGTCTCAAGAAAGAAGAAAAGGGTGGTGCCTGTAGCTCAGTGGGTAGGGCCTCGGCCGCATATACAGAGGATGGTGGGTTCAAACCCAGCACCAGCCAACTGCAACAAAAAATAGCCCGGCATTGTGGCGGACGTCTGCAGTCCCAGCTACTCAGGAGGCTAAGGCAAGAGAATTGCCTAAGCCCAGGAGTTGGAGGTTGCTGTGAGCTGTGATGCCACCGCACTCTACTGAGGGCAATAAAGTGAGACTCTGTCTCTAAAAAAAAAAAAAAAGAAAGAAAGAAAGAAAGAAAGAAAATTTCCCAAATATCACCAAAGATTTTGACACACACCTTTCAGAGGGATATAGGACCCCATGTCACCTCAACTTTAATAGAGCTTCTCCAAGACACATTGTGATGAACCTGTCCAAAGTCAAGACAAAAGGAAAGATTCTGCAAGCTGCCAGAAGCACCAATTGACCTACTGGGGCAAATCACCTACAGGGTGACTGCAGACTTTTCTGATGAAACTTTTCAAGCCAGAACACAAGGGTCATCTACCTTTAATCTACTTAAACAGAACAATTTCCAGCCCAGAATGCTATATCCTGATAAGCTAAGCTTTAAAATTGACAGAGAAATAAAATCTTTTACTGATATGCAAACGTTGAGGAAATTTGCCACAATGAGACCAGCTCTACAGGAAATAGTTCAACCTGTTCTACACACTGACCATCACAACGGACCACCAGCAAAGTAAGCACTCAGAAATTAAAGGACAGAACCTAGCTTCCACAATGATGCAAAAGATAAAACTAAGCAATGGACTTTCACAAAATAAGATGAAAAGAAGGCTACCTCACTTATCAATTATCTCAGTAAATGTTAATGGCATGAATTCCCCACTGTAGAGGCACAGATTGGCTGATTGGATTAAAAAACACAAGCCATCCATTTACTGTCTGCAGGAAACACACCTAGCCTCAAAAGACAAATTAAAACTCAGAATTAAGGGTTGGAAGATAGTTTTTCAGGCAAATAGAATCCAGAAGAAAAGAGGGGTTGCAATCTTCAGATACATGTGGATTTAAAGCAACTAAAGTAGAAAAAGACAAAGATGGTCACCTCATATTGGTCAAGGGAAAAATATAACAAGAAGACATTTCAATTCTAAATATTTATGCACCCAACTTAAATGGTCCTAGATTTTTGAAATAGACTATAATTAGTCTGAGCAATATGATATCCTATAACACTATAGTAACAGGGGATAATACTCCTCTTACAGAGCTGGACAGATCCTCTAAACAGAAATTAAAGATATAAAGGACAGGGCAGCACCTGTGGCTCAAAGGAGAGGGGCACTAGCCCCATATACTGGAGGTGGTGGGTTCAAACCCGGCCCTGGCCAAAAAAAAATACAAAGGACTTAAATGCGACTTTAGAACAACTGTGCTTGATAAACGTATGTAGAACACTCCATCCCAAAGCTAAAGAAAATATAGTCTTCATCAGTCCACATAACATTCTCCAAAATTGATCATATCCTAGGACACAAAACAAACCTCAACAGAATGAAAAGAATTGAAATTTTACCTTCTATCTTCTCAGACCACAAGGCATTAAAGGTGGAACTCAACTCCAACAAAACGTTCAACCCCACACAAAGACATGGAAATTAAACAACCTTATGCTGAATGACAGTTGGGTGTAGGAAGAAATAAAAGAGGAAACCATTAACTTCCTTGAGCATAACAACAATGAAGACACAAGCTACCAAAACCTGTGGGATACTGCAAAAGCAGTCCTGAGAGGAAAATTTATTGCTTTAAGGATTTGAATCCAGCCTGGGCATGCCAAACAACAATGACAACTACAACCAAAAAATAGCCGGGCATTGTGGCAGGTGCCTGTAGTCCTAGCTACTTGGAAGGCTGAGGCAAGAGAATCACTTAAGCCCAAGAGTTTGAGGTTGCTGTGAGCTCTGACGCCATGGCTCTCTACCAAGGGTGACATAGTGAGACTCTATCTCAAAAAAAAAAAAAAAAAAAAAAAAAAAATACTCCTTTGTTGGGTGGCACCTGTGGTGTAGTGGGTAGGGCACTGGCCCCATATACCAAGGGTGGTGGGTTCAAACCCAGCCCAGCCAAACTGCAACAAAAAAATAGCTGGG